>LPNX010216435.1:148642-197394 GCA_001517045.1 Pseudotsuga menziesii | reverse complement strand
CAATCTTTTCTGAATGTCATGTGTGATGTTGCACCAGTATCAAGCAGCCAACAATATTTATAAGATGAAAGAGAAGTCATTTCATTAAATCCAAGATTATAATGTGCAACAATACAAGAATCAGAAAATTTACTAGCATCCTGGTCATCTGTCTTCTGGTTGTGCTTGTCTTTGATGGAGTCCCATGAAGCCCAACACTGATCTGATGTGTGCCCAGTCTTTTCGCAATGCTTGCACTGCAAGTCTGATCTTTTGCTTCTACCCCCTCTGCCTCTGAAATTTCTTCTTCTTCTGCCTCTCTCTTTGCCGCAATCTCCCTTGGAAGGGTCTTTTGATTGGTTTTTGCCAGCTAGGGAAGCACCAATACTAGATGCCAAAGAGTGCATCTTTACAACTGTTAGTGTAGTTTACAATAATAAACTTGATATGACAAAAAATAATAACCTTGCAGGTCTACAGTCTCTGCCAAGGTGATTTACAACGTCAACTCCAGGTTTTAAAGATGATACAATGACAGAGAAGATATTACAACCAACAGTCAACAATCTTCGCTATATGAAAGAAGCAGGTCTAAGTCTCTGCTATTTTTTACAATATAGTCTATGTAGAATTACAGCTGCACTAGCTAGTATAAACAATGTCTTCGACAAGCTCTATTCACTATGCAAGTCTATGTCCTTGTCATAGTATTTACATCAGTCTAAGACAATTTTGCAATAGTACAGACTTCATAATGACCATACACAATTATGCGGCACTTCAACCTTAAATAGCAATCACCTTGGAGGTCGTAGCAGTCTTCTTAGCTCTCTGGTTCAAGCTCCAGCAGTATGCAGCTCCAAATTCAAAATGCTTATTCAGGCTGAGTCTTTACACGTTCCACTAACAGTACAGCAATATTCTCAGTTGTAAACCACAATCACAGGCTCATACAACAGCCACAACATTCATGACAGCATTCACGCGTCTCTTTCATTCAACACAAATGAAAAAAAAAAATTGGAATTTACCACTCACACTCCAGCACTAAATTAGGGAAAAATTAGGGTTTATGCTTCAATAAAAAATAGGGTTCAAAATTCACGCAGCATATATATGATCAATGCATATATATATCAGATAGCAATACCACAGGCGTTCTTCAAAACGCAGGCAGCTCCACGGTGCTCAGGCTACACGCAGTGTTCAGCTTTGATACAGGCACCAGTTTTCAGGCAGCATACAATTCTTATATATCAGCAAATATATCAGATAGCACCAGTTTTCAAGCACAGGCACCAGTTTTCAACCATCAAATCACCAGCTTATACCTTTACAAGGCTCTAAATCACCGGTCCAGTCTCCACGCAGACTTCAGCAGCAGCGAATACACTGATAGGTATTATAACGCAGCATCCATGCAGTCTCCAACGCAGCTGTTCAATGCAGTCTCCAGCATAAAAGATATGTTTTATGCAGTATGATATCAATCACAAAAGAATGACACAGTCTCAAATCGCAGGTTCAATCTTCACACAGGTTTTCATGCAGCCAGCATTCACGCAGGCACTCTCCACGCAGGTCTCCACGTAGGAGCAGTCTTCAGCATAAAATATTATGCAGTCTTTAAGTCACAGCCTTCAAGCAGTCTTCAGCACTCAATCTTTATAGCTCCACTTCAAATCTCGTGCGGGATGAGGTCGAAGGTGCAATGATAAACATTGAATGTCAAAAAATATTCACAGCCCCATGCATGTAATATAATACAGGGTTCTCTAAAAGCAGACAGCTCATATTCTTCAACGCCAATGCACAATACACAGCATATACTCAACACATATAGATTCAATATATTTTCAGCTCCAATATAGATTCAAAACTTCAACGCATTCAAACGCAGAATCAATAGGCCGCAGTCTTCACGGTCTCAATGCATTTGATGAAGCGTATTCAAAGATGGGGTTTCACAATAAACTTTCGCGTAAATTTAGGGTTGGCAGTGGTGAGATATCAGTTCAACAACAGCATGCAACGGTCTTCAAGTATTCCAGAACGCAACAACTGCCTTGAATCCACAAGCACAGAAGCATTATTTAATCTTTTCCTTGCAGGATTCTCTACCTCTCACTTTTCTTACAGGATAATAAATCACAGGCCCCAGCATTTCTTACAGGAATGGGTAGATTGCGTGAAGAGATTACTGTTAGGAAAACAAACATCGACGCAGATTTGAGAGAGTGCATAAAGAAACGCCCTAGAATAAACTAACAGATTGCAAGAATTAGGGTTAAGCTAATTCAAGAGTTTTATCAGAGAATAAACTCATGTGAATAATGCATACATTGCATGCGACTCCACTGGCAGACTGATAGAGCAGTCTGGCAATGGATTCACAAGCAGAATGCCAGTAACGGGAAGAAATGCAGCAGGAGTTATGGCAGAGAACTTGCTCTGATACCACTTGTTGGTAATAACTCCCGATTCGATCCTCATTTCCAATGCAAATGCCTATATTTATACAAAGTACATGGCGGTTGGGTTTCACCTTCCGCTCAGCCTGTTTGGCTTCCTATCTAATCAAATTCCTATTAATTATTTATTTACAATAATCCCGAAGGATTATTCTAACAGTGACAATGCGACATAACGCTTATTAAACGCCCACTATCGCATTATTAATGGCTTAATCGTAATGCGATACAACCCTCAATAACATCACACTGAAACGTCAACATTGATAAACATCACAATGCGACATAACCCTTGACAAATATGACAATGTGACATAACCCTTGACAAATATCACAATGTGACATAACCCTTGATGAATGTCACTAATGTAACATAACGTGTGATAAGCATCACAATGCGACATAACGCTTATTAAACGCCCACTATAACAAACCATGGCTTAATGTCGTAATGTGATATAACCCTGGATAACATCATAGTGAAATGCAAACCTTGATAAACATCACAATGCGACATAATGCTTATTAAACGCCCATTGTAACAAACCATGGCTTAACGTCGTAATGTGATATAACCCTCGATAACATCACAGTGAAACGTAAACCTTGATAAACATCATAATGTGACATAACCCTTGATAAATATCACAATTTGACATAACCCTTGATGAAAGTCGCTAATGTAACATAACCCGTGATAAACGTCACATTGCGACATAATGCTTATTAAACGCCCACTATCACATTATTAATTTGTCACATCTTTGGTTGTGTTGACATATACCAAAATATGTACACAACCATAATAGAATGCCCACGTGGTGGGTAATCGCATCAATTTTTTTATGCATCAGTTTAGTGTCCTTCCATTGTTCCTTCCAGTAATGGACTGAAACATCATCCCCTTGGTTTTTTGCTTCTTTCTATGTAAGCACATGCCCCAACAAACCATTAGTGACCCAAAACATAGAAACAATTCTATCATAAAGCCCTAGCCTTCACCTTGTGGCTCTTCAATTCAAAATCCACGGTGCCATGGCATTAAATTATTCGATAGACTTCTCCTCGTAAACCTCAACCCATAGAGACTTCTCCATTGCTTCCAAATTTTTGCAAATGGCCTGTGGGACAGAGTTCTGGTAGACCCAAGCCGCATGGGGTGCCTGTATCTGCTCGTGATTAGCTCGCGACTTCCCAAGAACCCCTTTGGCTCTTCCCTTTTCTGCCATCATGAAATACACCTTCGAATGAGAATAATCATTACATGCCACTTCCACGACCTTTCTTGGAACTAATTTCCTACTCTGCACCGAGATCGTGATGATGATGGTGAATTTTTTATCCAACCGCTTCCTACTGTCGGTATCCAATCCTTTGTCGATGAACACCCCACCTCCCATAACCATAGATGAACATCGCAATTGAACACAACATGATGATTGTCGAATGCCACTTTACTAATGTGTCACTCTTTGGGTTCTGTCGGTAAATATCATTTGTTAAAAGTGTTTTTCTAACTTAGATTGTATTTTTTATTTCTTATATTTGGATAACCCCTTACTCCAAAGTCTTCTCTTCAAGTAATATTATATAATATTAATGTGCCTAAAATTCCATTTAATGTGATGTTTTGGATCTATCATACAACCAAATTTCAAAGTTTAATTTCAACAATATTAAAAGAGTTTTCCTAACTTAGATTGTATTGTTTATTTATTATATTTAGATTTGTTCAAAGAATATTTTTGATTAATTTCTTTTATTTTGGTCAACAAAAAACAATTATCAAATTAAACTAATGGGTAAATAAATTAATTTATGGTTTTAATTTATGTAAGTTCTTTACTTTTATATATATGCCATTTTAAATATTTTAAATCTAATTTGCTTCGACATATTGGTTGATGAAACTTAAATTTTGATCTATTAATGTTCACTAATCACAAATTAAATCATTGTACTAATTGTAATTAAAAAACAATTAAAAACACAAGTTAAGTAGCTATGATAGTCGTAATTTAAGATAATATAAAGACATGGTGGAGTCCATGTTCAAGCGTTCCCTTACATATTTATATTCTTATTTTTAGTGGTTTAAGGTTTCATAGTATATGTTTACAAGTACCATTTCTTGTCTGAGACTTTGTTGTGAAGAAAACTGAAGGTGTTAAATATGAATAAAATACTTCTGCACTATTCTCATACAAAATAACCAACTGAATAAGACAAATAAAATTATGTTTTGTCATAATTTAATGTTATGAAAGACATTAAAAGAATGAGATATATGAACACTGTACTCATGTAATATTAAAGAGTATCTTTTAAAATAATACAAGTCACAAAAGTATATTCATAAAAGAATATGAAAAATAAAAATATGATTATGGTAACATTCTCCGTAAAATAAACATTGTAAGTAATTTCATTTGTACTTATAGATTTAGGAAAAAGTTTATTATAGGAATTTAAATTAAATAAATTATTTTAAGGATATCAATACAATTAAAATTATTTTTAGGATACTAATATAATTAAAGAAAGAAATATTTAATAATAAAATTGTTTGGTTTTATTAAAAAAAGATATTTTTAACATTTGAAAAGTTTTTTTTAACTATGAAAACAACAACCTTTTCCAAAAGTATATCTAATAACTTATAATAATAAAATTAAAAACAGTTAGAGAAAAGATAAGGCGATGATCATTATTGAAAAAGCGTACCTGTGTTGGGTAATGTAAGGATAGGTTCTAATTCATTTTTATTTTTACTTTTTGAAGTATCATTTCATACTCTTTACGTTTTAGAAGTGAGCATATGATGGCGCTGAAAGAAATTAGATGAGGAGGGAGAGAAGAGGCGGAACCTCTACCTTTCGAAGGAGATTTATTTGTTGCATTAACTTTCCTTTGGCTGGTACATTAAGAAATGATCAGAAATATTAAATTTACAGCCGGCTCGGAGCAAAATCATGGGAAGAATTGGTTGATCGGAAGGAGGATTATAATAGAGTAACTCTATCGCTATAAAGAGCATCCTCCGTTCTGTTAATTGGTTTTAAGCAAATTCCTCTACCTTACACTTATATTTATTGTTTTAATTAATTGTGTCGAACTCTAAAGGGTAGCTATCGAATGTGGAAAGCAGGAGGTTCATTTTGATAGAGGGTAAAACCCCTTAATGATTTGGTGTACCATTCATGCTGTAAGATATGAGAAGAAAACTGAAGGTGTTAAATATGAATAAAATACTTCTGCATTATTCTCATACAAAATAACCAACTGATAGCTTGTGTCATCGAATGCATGTCTGGACAATCCATTCCAAGTCCGGGGACAACCTCCACAAACAATATAAATAAATTGGGCAATTGGAGGCGCCAAGGTAGTTAAATTCAATGTAATTGCTGCTCCAACAAGTCCCATACCAAATCTAATGATGAAGATCCAGCTCAGAACAATATGCAACACCAAAGTGGCTACAGAGATCCAAGCAGTGACCATGTTTTTCAACTGCGACTGTAGGTATCTCTAAAACGAGAACGCGAATACATATGCAAAGTGTTGAGGAATGAACCAAACTAAAACCACTCTGGATAATTCAGCAATATCATCTGACTGACCCAACAGCTTCAGAATGGGGGAGGCAAATATATAAGTTGGCACGAGCAGGATTGCAATGAGAAAGAGAACAATGCAAGAACACTGCATATATACTCCCATTTTTGCAATGATTCATTCAATTTATCATCTCATTCCTATTTTTGACATTGTAATTGAATAACAGAAAATCAAGTGCACATGTTCAATTGAAATCCACCTATAAACGATTTCTGCCCAACAGTAGTCATGATGTCATCCCAAATTACACTGCAAATGCCCATGACATTCTCTTTCAACCATTGTTACACAGAAAAGCTAAAAAAACAGGCAAGGTGTGGATGCTATGTACCAGAAGTCGAGTCGTCTCTTGCTTTAGGGAAACCTGAACCTTCCTTCCACGTGACCGTCCAGTTTTGGTGGATTTTCCTTTGAATGCATCTCCTTGCTGAACTAAGCGGAGCTTCTGCTTCAACAGGCTAATCTGCTCATCCAATCTTCCACATTTCTCCAATACAAACCCTATACATTAATAGCTACGGAGTAAAACATATAGTCCTTATTAATACCGGATTTGTTTGAGTTTATACCTTAAAGAGTTCCATGAGAACATTATCAACACTTGCAGTAGTCGGCCATTAGAAATATACGACCTTATGCTCTGCGTTTCCAGGTCAGAAAACTTAGTTCAGAGCTAAAGATACAGGGAAACCGTCAGAGCTATGAAACACAGAAGAATAAAAACTTAAACTCGTCAAGATTCAAGCATTTAAGAAATCTTTCACTGCTGAATGAACGTTCAAACCTTCCCGCTCCTAAGAAAATAGGCGCAGTAAGCGAAAGTTTCATCCGTCGGCCGCTAGAAATCAATCAACTTTTGCTCTGCGTTTCGAGGCCATAGAACCCTAAATTGAGGAAACCGTCCCAATTCTGAAACACGAAAGAATATGAACTTAACCGCCCTAAGATTCCGACAAATAATAAATTAAGGAACCATAAGGAACCCTAACAAAGTTCAACTAACTCCTAAAAAAGTTCAACTAACTCCCAACTACATTAGTTAACCCATAAACTATTTTAAACACAGTTGTTGTTAAAAGATCACACGACGATGAAATTGATCCGAGCTGTACAACTGTCAAATTTTGGTGGATCTTGACGATCCGCTCAAGCAAGTGGGGCTCCCAAAATATCAAATATAAACGCCTATCGACTTAATAAAGCATGTAGAAAAAACACATAAGTAATGCTAAAAGAACTCAGAAACCTGTACCCAAATTATAGTTTTCTTGGTTAGTGCATGAAATGGGCAGAGGAGCACTTTTTTAGAACATGGATTAATTCATAGTACACAAGCATGAATTATATGAAGGAGAATGCCAACAGATCGTTGTGTAGTTAAGGAGATAAAGTTGATCTAATTCTTACATGTTTTTTAAAATAATATGCCAAGATTAATATCTTAAGTATATATATAGTATAGACTATTATTTTCTATACTATTAAACTTAAAAGGAAATTTTGTTTTGTATTTTTTTTGCAAATAATATCATCATAAACATAACAAAATTCAAAATGAGTCATCATACCAAAATTTTGTATGTAAATATGTATCAAAACTATAATACTATATCATTTTCAATGTTTTTATATCTTCTACTTCTCTTTGCAACATTGGCCAATGCAGCTACTGTATAGAATAATACTTATGATTAACATTGAAATAAAATCAATTTCCAATTGCTTAACAATGTTGAAGGCCCAAGAAACAAAATCTAGGTTGTAATGTTTGTACACTTATGAGAAGCCATTCTAGAATCTCAACTACCTTGTTCTGCTATAGTCATTTACACAAGGTCCAAGGTTTTAGACATGCATTTTTTCATCCATGTAGAGTCTTATTGAATATAGTGTAACAATATATATGTTGGTATTTTGTATGTATAGCACATGTTAATGAAGTGCACTGTTATTAAAACCAACATAGATCCGATCTATCAAGCGCTGAGAGGGATCAAATCTCTTGAGGTGCAAATCACCTTGAATGCAATACCTGAGAAGAGGTTTGCAGCTCGGGATATTTGATCCTTCTCGGCCCTTGATAGAGCCTTGGATTTAGATCTACACTGGTTTCAGTGAAATTTAATCATCATCATCATATACTAAATTAAATTGCTAATATTCATACTTATTAATACTTAATTGTGCACTAAGTATTATATCTGTTAAGAATTTAGATATTTGCTTATAAAATTAAGTAATCATTATCTTAATCAAAATATGTAGATATTTGATTATCAAAATTAAACAATTATTATAATGTTATATAAACTTAAATTCAAATATTGTGATATTAAAAATATAATTTAATAAATAACATTAAATGAATTATTATTATTATTATTATGAATATAAATTATAATCCATTTTATTTTACTATTATTAGAGCAACATTGAATTCTTATTCTAATCATTTTTCAAAGAAATAAATCAATATCAGGAACTCATAAAAACTTTCTTATTCTAATAATTTTTCAAGGAAGCAAATCTATATCATGAACTGAAAAGAACTTTCCAGGTTGAGGTAAAATAAGTTGCTCTAACGGCTTATCACATTTGCCAAAACAATAACTATAGATAATTCTTGTGGTGTGGGAAGCATTCTTTAACCCTACACTTTGATAGCCGAGTTAAGAATTTTTAAGTTGGTAGTCCCGCTCCTTTAAGTGATACACTTACTAATAGCACGTTCATTCGCGGCCTTGAATTCTTAATAACAATTACTGCATTTATTGCCATTGCCTGTTCGATCAGACGCTCCTGCTTTCATTTGTTTTACTTTGATCTATCTAGTGCGTTTCGAGAAGAAGAGATCAAGAGAACGAGTGACCAGAGTAGGCCCCTCAGGGTTTTGCCTCTTACATCCACCGGTATCCTATCCCTCATCACTCCTATTCATGAGGAATCAACCAGAAATAACCGAAGAAGAGATGAAGGCAGAAATAACCCAAGAAGAGATGAAGGCGGAGGACAAAGCAGCAACCGCCATTGCTGCAGAAGCTAAAGCTCTCATGCTATTTCGGCCATCCACGTCTAAACAAGGTATACCTTCTCCATTTAGTAATCTAGGGAGCCTTGTTGACATTCTTGGCCTTGGTCCGCTCTCTGAAACAGATGCGGAGTATATTCACGACCATAATAGAGAAACAATTATCAGCGTTCACAATAGCGCTCTGGAAAAATTCTCTAGAATCGCGACAGAAGAATACTTCTGCATGTCTGACAGATCCGACGAATTCCATCGTGTTCAAACCCAGAAAAGGCATCCAGGACGGAGGCGTGATCTCGTCGTTGTTCCTTTCACTGAATTGGAAGCTGGAGAGCTGAATGAGCTGAGAGTTTTGTATGGGGACCTATGTGTTGATCCCTTCAAGTTCGGGAGAATTTTTACCGTAATGAAAGAGGCGAACAGCGACAATTGCATTGCTCTGTCGATCGTTGCTCCAAATTTCCTGTGCACGGATCAATCTTATGCTAAAAGCACTTACCCAAAGGGAATGAAAATTGCGCTCAAGCAGCCTCGCTTGGTTAAATCTCTTGACGGGTTTCAGTGGCTTGACGTCGACGATCCGAGGTCAATCGTGAGAATTGAGACGTTCCCCGAAAGCACCCCTACGAAATTCGAAGAGTGGTTTGATAATGGAAAACGCGCGCATGACGCCGAAGACTGGGAGGCATGTGTCCGAAATTACACAAAATGTGAAATAATTCTTTGGGAAACCCAAAGCATTGGTAAACATCAGGACCCACTTCGTTTCCAATTGTACTCCAACAGATCGCAGGCGTACATTGCACTCGCCCGCTACCCAGAAGCCTACGAAGACGCAATGACCTGCGTGGCCATTGAATCTTCATTATTGGATGAATCTGATCCCCAAATGAAGTTGCGAGGTTTACGCTTACTAATTGAGTCGTTCATATCTTTGGGAAAATATCAGGAGGCGTATTGGGTAGACGACCGTTTATCGTGTAATAGCTCCCAAGAAAACAATCCACTCCTCTCTTTCTATTGGCAGAAATCTATCGAATATTACCGTATCGGCGAAGGTATAGCAGGGTTTGCAGACAATCCAAACCATTGCGAACCAAACGCTGATTTCATTGGACCCATAGAGATGAAGATTTCAGCCAATGAAAACAGCAGAGGAATCTTTGCTACCAAGTTTGTGGAAGCCGGGACGGTGTTGCTTATTTCCACAGCTTTGGCGAGGTGCGATAATTACAGTTATCCCTTTATGCACGCTCCCATGGCTAACGGTCTTGTTCATAAAGTAGAAAATGCGCTGAACCAGAAAGAAGATAAGGAATTGCTGCTCTTCCTTTCGCTCGACCCTTTCAGCACGAGGATCTTCAAAATAAACGTTCCAACATTATATCAGCTCGCCATGGACCCTGTAGAAAGCACAACTACCTCGCGGAATATGATGATCCGGGCAGAATATGAGAAGCTCGGGACAGAAGGTATTCTACGTATCTTGAAAACGATCGCGTTTGATGATATGTGTCCGGAAAACAGTGATCAAGATTGGATGAATCCTGCTGAAAAGAGACGTTACTACGGCATTTGGCTGATTCCGTCTCTGATCAACCATTCTTGCCTACCAAACGCCTCGAGAATCAACGTCGGCGATTTGATGAGTATTCATGCGACCAAGGACATCAATAAAGGCGAAGAGATTACCATCCCGTATTTCGACGTTCTTGTTCCATACCATGTTCGCCAGGCCGCTAGCAGGACGTGGGGATTCACCTGCGCCTGTGAACGATGCGAGTTGGAAAGAAATGTTGTCTCTCTTGATGTTCACAAAAGTATTTATGAAAAATTTCATTCCGGTATGTCTAAGACCAAAGCGCATTCCGGCAAAAGTAGCACAGACGTGGAAGCCATGGGAAAGCTTTCTGAGGAACTGGATGGCTGGCTGGAATCTCTCAGAGGTATGTTGGGGGAAGTAAATTCAATGTGGATTCGGTCTTCGTTTATAATCTCATTTCTTGCCCGGCTCCGCCTAAATTTTGCTGAATGCTATCGCCTTAAATATGAAGATGCGGCGTACAAGAAATATCTGAATAATCTAAGGATCGTCAAAGAAGCACTGCTTGCAACTTGCCCTGGTGACATTAGACATCTGCTTTTAGATTGGAGAAACTTGGAGACCTACAGATTGATTGCGGCAGTCCATCATGAGAATGAGGGTTTTTATAAACGCATATTCAATGTCAAGAAATCTTGCGATTCTGTATACGGGTGCCAGAAGCCAAAGGTAGTTCAGGCTATTCTTCGTAAGAATTCAAAAAGTTCAATCTTCTAAGATTGACTGTCCTTTCACTTATGGGTTCTTCCTTTTTACTTATGTAAGTGGCCTAATAGTTAGATATGGATTGTCAGCCCATTTGTCTTCCTCTGAGCTCATTGCCAAAGTGTATTACTATTTTAAGAAAACAATACTACGAATCAAGATTGTCTTGCCATCCCTGTTTAACAGTAATTAATAAATTGTTGATTGGTCTTATCTGTTCTTACGTTGAAATGGTAGCCTCTGTTAACTTAGGATTTCTCTTAAAAAATGATTTGAAGCTGGTCTTTCCTTCACTAGAATCTACATCACATTTTCATTACTTTCAAACTGAAAGGTATCATTTGTTGAAGGCATATGGATATGTTACAGCAGCCACTTTTTGAAGAGATCAACCAGCTTTTATATAAGTGCGTTGCAAGTTGGATAGGTTTTCTGTTTTTTAATAAATAAAATTGGTCCAACTCCTCTTTTGAATCTTTATGGATTGTGTAATGAAACAATAAAAAGTACAGCAAGAAGATGTCAGCATAGCGGCCATAAGAAGCGGAGAGCATTCTAAAAGGCAGGGTTGAGAAATTTGATCCAAAATAATATTATAATTGAGAATTCAAAACAAAATAAAACTGTGTTGATAAAAGCAATATTATCAATGTTATAAAGAAATGATAAAAAGTAGCACAAGCACGATGTTCCAGTTGTTGATGCTTGGTCTGTTATAGAAAAATTACTTTGGTATTGGATTTAAGATTGAATGCTGATACCGCCAGCCGGGAATTTGTCATAATTTTTATATGATGCTCTCAATGTTTTTATGATTTATTGAGCACGTCTACTAGGGTTTTGGTGGTTTTTGCACTCTATAGTTGAGATGATTTCTTGATTTTTTTGAAGTGCTCTTAATGTTTTTATTTTTTATTATGAATATATATAAAACCAAGGATGTATAAAACACACCCCGAGGGTAGCGTAGCGTTTATTTCGCTTCTGAAAGATGTATTTATCGTATTAAAATAATGTATTCATATTACTCGATGCTTTTCTTTTATATGAAGATGAAACTTACAAGATCGCCTATGAGTGGATACTCCATTTCAGTCGAGTCAATTGTGTTGCTCTTTCGGTAAGTGACTTTGAATTGAAACAATGGTATTGTCTTTTTGAACTATGGTAATATTGTCGTTCTAATGTTTTTTTTAAGAATATCTTCATATTATCTTTTTGGAATATTGTGCAGTGTTTAAAAATAGATATAATTTTTTTATTACTTTTAAATATTAAAATGAGATATAAATTATAATTTTCTTATTACTCTTAATTATGTAGGTTTTGAAATAAATAAATATATTTTATCAAAAAAAATTAAGAGTATTATAGTATATATATTACATTAATTTTAAAATATATTATAAATTAACAATGAATATTAACAATTTTAGAATAGAAACCTTTTATATTACAAAATATTGTTGTAGGCTTTCCATGGGAAACTATCAACAAATGTTAACGAGTCATGCTTATGATGTCATATCTACTACCAAACAACACAATAACTTTATTAATATGTTCAATTAGGAAGATAGGCCTAAATTTGGGCACATACAATATAGAGAAAAACATTAAGATAAAAGGTGTGTGTCTAATTTAGGCATATTTGTGTAATTAAACACATTAATAAACTTAATATGGTTATTACTAATAATGGGTGGGAACCTAGACATCTCTTCTACAAAGTGTTATATTAATAATAAATGTTATGATTTAATTAGATAGAGTATTATCTATTCAATCATGTCTAAAAATATAATAATGAATTAGATAGAATAATTTTTAATTGAAAATTTTATAATATAATATACCTTTATAAAATAATAATTAACTATAATTAAAAAAGAGTGTTAAAAAATTATACTATTATATCACACTTTATTGAAAATAATGATGATATTTATGGATATTAAATCTAATGAATTAAATACCCTTTAACTATTGTTTAATTATTAAGTTATATTTGGATTGGTTTTATTCCATTGTTATGTACATCATGGGTTATGTGAGATTATAGTGTTCTTCTCAGGTTAGGGTTATCTTGGATTAAAATGCTCATTGAGGCTTATGTTGGATTGTGACATTCATTCATGTTTATGTTATATTACGGTTACTTTATTTAATGGATTTTGTCACTCAACAAGATTGATTATAAGGTATTGCAAGGGCTAGGTTTAGTTATTTTTCGGAATGGTTCTGTCATTTTGTTACATTTGTAAAGTGTTATGATGGATTATGATATTCATTGAGTGTTAACCTGGATTGCTACACTATTGCATGGTCATATTTGAATATGGTTATGCTCATTAGTGGATTAGCAAGTGTTGGGTTTAGTTATGTTCGCTACATTCCTCCTTTTTTTGGATTGTGAAATTGATGAATGGTTATGCTGGATTACGATGTTTATTAAGGCCTAATGAACTTCAAGGAACATAACCACATAACCACTCAATCATAACATACATAAAGTGTTATGTTGGATGGTGATGTTCATTGAGGGTTATGTTATTATATTCAATGTAATCTAATCGATACCTTATTTAATCAATTTATAATCACTTTATAATTCCATTGAGATTTATGTATGTAATGTTTGTTGGAGAGTGTATTAGGTTATAACTGTGGAACAATTTTTTAGGGTTAAGTTTGATTGCAAGAACCAAACTGTTCTAATATAAATTCCCACATACATATTAGGAAATTTTTCAAGGGTTTTGTTATATTTGATACCTTCCTTTATTGTTTTGTCACATTATGACGTTTATAAAGTATTATGTTGGATTATGACATTTATTGAGTGTTAAGCTCGATTGCAACATTGTGCCATGGTGATGTTGCAATATGGTTATGTTCCCTATTGCATTTTGTTGTGTTATGAGATATATTAAAATATTTTTCAACAATAGGGTTAAGTTATATTTGGACTGGTTTTGTTCAATTGTGATATACATCAAGGGTTATGTCATATTATGATGTTGATCTAGTGTTAGGGTTATGCTCGATTGTTCCATTTGTCCATGGGTGTGTTGCATTGTGGTTATGTTACTTGCTGTCTCATGTTGTATTATAAGATTTAGTATAAGATTTTGTAATGGGTGTGTTTACTGATGTTTGGAATCTACATGTTGTATATCGATGTGTGTTAAGTGTTATGTTGCATTATGAAATTCATGAAGGTCCATATTACATTGCAATGTTTTTCCATGGTCACGTTGCATTAGTAATATGATCAATTTCTTTTATCGGATTATGATATTCATTTCGAATAGTTTTGTTGGATTTTGACATTCGTTAAGGGCTACATTGCATTATGACATGTACAAAGGATCATACTATGAATTATCACATTCCTCCATGGTCATGTTTCATTAGTTTATGTTCATTAATATCTTTTCTTCGATTATGAAATTTATTGCAACGTTTTGCAAGGGTTGGGTTTAGCTATGTTTGCAACATTCCTTAATGGTTTTTTCTGTATTGTGAAATAGCTTACAGATCATTCAAAGCTGTCATGGATATGGTTCAACTATGTTTGGTAAATGAAAATCAACCATGATTCATTACATACAACAAGATGATCCATAGGAATTTCTCAATTGGGAAGAATTTATAGTAGATTTGTGCCAAGAGAAGTCACATCGTCTAGAAAACATCCATCCCATGGGTTATATTTGAGCAAGATATCCCGCCAATTAATCCATTTCAACTTAAATTTATCACTCCACACTATTGACACAACTATTAATCATTAGGAATTCCTAGAGTGAACCAAGAAGGATACTTTCTTCTCAACATAATTAAGAGAAATCCTAGAGAGAGCAAGTACGCTATCTTGTCAACTTTACAACAACCTTATCCAATTAATTTTAGTTGTGTTGCATCTCTTGTCATTTCATGAAGAAATAGACTACCATTATTATTTCTTAAAACACACAAAAAACCACACCTCAACTCCATTAAATCGAAGTTTTAAGTGGATCATTGCACTTCTATAGCCACATATGCTCAAATATCTTCATAGGATGGGTTTCTAGCTCAAAATTCACATGAAAACAACATTTTTTCATTAGAAATGGCCAAAGGGCTTAGTAAATAAGCATCATTCTTAAAACCACTATGAAATTTCAAATTTTCATTAGAAATGGCTAAAGGGATCAATAAATAAATTTGTCAACCTTATTTTAAGTTAAAATCAAATCGACTCAAGAATTTTACCTTCTAATTATTAAATCTCTAAACATAACTATGATTTGAAAAAAATCTCTCTTCCCTAAGTTCTAGACGAATATTTTCTTGACATTGTAGATAAAAATACTTTATGGCTCGTGGGAGTGTTATGCATGACTATATCAAACTCATAAACATCTACACAAAATCAGTCTAATAATATTTTTTGTGTCATTGCTATTACTCAGTCATAGAGGATAAAATTGATTGTTATACCTTGTTATTGTTGATAATATTGGACCCCAAAGGAATGGTGCAAAAAACATGTGCATTAGATAATTAAAGGTCAAGCATTCAACCACTGAATGAACAAATGAAACATTTAAAAAGAGAAATTGGAGTAATGAAATATGCCACATCTTAGCATTGCATTGTTAGTAAATAGACAAACCATATTAATTTTGAAAGTTATATTTATACTTTTTCTAATTATAATTTTGATTCAATATTGAATATCAAATTATAAATAAATAAAACAATATAAGAATCAAATATATTACATCTTAGGCAATGGACAAATAAAATATAAAAAAGAGAATGTGTAACAATGAAATATGTGGATGAAGATGTGATAAGTCATAACAGTAGGTGCACACTGTGAAAAAATTGCTACATTAGAACAATGTAATGAATATGGTGTTCTAAACTCGCATCATATCAATCTTATCTACCTGATCGTGAAGAAAATGTTTCTAGGGTTTTTTGTAGGCATTGATACTAGTCCCGTGGTGCTGCCATGGTGTCCAGCAAGGGTGGATCGGTGCCTCCATCCACTATTCCTCCAAAAATTGAATCTTTCAGCTGCTCGGTTTCTTTGCAAGGAAAGAAAGAAGCGAGGGGAGTGCCGCCAAAATTTCTCAAAAAACTAGATGATATCCTAATGGTGTCTCTTCCCCCTAAGGAAATTATTTGGATTGCATTATCCATGGGAGATAGAGCTCTAATCATTCAATCACGATTTTGTGGCCCTCCTCGAAAACCACTGAAAGTTGGGTCCAAAGAAATTGGTGACCTTTGATCTCTCAGAATGTTGCCTCTTACTTGATGAGAAAGGGGTATTTTCTATTATATTTTTCCTCCAAACAAGATCGTGATCTGATATTTATAAACATGACATATTTCATGGGGCCGCAAGGTCTTTATCTGAATCGATGGAAACCTGACTTCGACCCTGTTGTAGACACACCTAAAGCCATACATGTCTGGGTCGATTTCCAAATATCCCAATGCATTTTTGATGTTGAAATATT
This sequence comes from Pseudotsuga menziesii, assembly GCA_001517045.1. Lineage (NCBI taxonomy): Eukaryota > Viridiplantae > Streptophyta > Pinopsida > Pinales > Pinaceae > Pseudotsuga > Pseudotsuga menziesii. The sequence goes on along the minus strand of LPNX010216435.1, from coordinate 180,465 downwards.
GTAACTTCGAAGAATATTCTATATGTATCTTTTGTGGTCCCCGATGGTCCTACCGGGAGAACCACTTGTATTATCTTGTACCCCGATGCTTCTAATCGGAAGAACTAGTAAGAGTCATGAGGTTGTCCCCTCTAATTGTAAAGGTGGGTCATTAGCACCCTAGTGTGGTTACTTGAGGCTACATGTGTAACTCGAGCCTACATGGTTAACTCGAGCCTACATGTCGGATGAGTTAGTTAAAGTGAACGGATGAATATAAATAGAGGTGTGGTGCTCCTCATTTGAGACACGCACTCTCACTTGGGTAGCGCACTTGTGGAGAAGAGAAGTAGCTGGAGAAGGAGGAGGATCAGGCTTTGATCTCCTTGCTGGTTTGATCTTTTATCTTTTTGGGACATCTATATTGAGGAAGCTTTTGCTGGGTTTTTCCCTTTAGGGTTTTACCAGGATAAATCTTTGTGTTCCTTTTGTATGGTTGTGCTTGTCTATCTTTCAGTGATCCTATTTATATGCTTTTGTTATAAAAATGAAATGAAATACTGATGTCTTAGCTAAGCATATGAAAATTTAACGTGGTATCAGAGCCACCCTGAAAGAAGACATTGTGCAGCTACAGAATTTAGGGCTTCTTACATTTTGGTTCTCTCTCCACAATCGATCAGCAAAAGAAGGCTAGGCTGACTCTCCATTGAAGGGCTCATCTTTCTATCGAAGTAGAATTCAATTCCGAGCATTTTCAATTTTCGGTGCGGGAAATTAGGGCTTCTTGCAAAAGAAGAATTTTTGAGTGATCCCAGCATTGGATTTCTCTCCTCATCAAAATTGAATTTTAGAGAACTGGATCAATATTTTTGGTTGGGTGAATCTCCAGGAAATTCAAACCCTAATTTGACCCCGAGCTAGAAAAACCCTAAATACTAAAACTGCTAAGTTTTGGTACATTTACTATATCCTGGGATTGGCGAAGGATCACGAGTTGAAAATTTTAAAGGACGAAGATAAAATCCTAATTTACACTGTGTCTGAAATTCAGCCTTATATTCGCTATATTCTGGGAGATATAATCCCTCCAAGTTAGGGTTCGAGCCTCTTCCAGAATTCATCCGTAAACAGGACACCTGGAGAGAATTGCTATATCTTGGGCTACATAGGTTCAAATGGAATTCCTGAAGATGTTCCAGAAAGAGAACGGAATTTAATTTCTTAGGTCCGAATTTCGAAACGTGAAGATGCACCAGTGACACGTGGCATGTCGTACAACTTCACTATTCTGAAGAGTCCTGTAACAAGTCACCTTGGGAAAATGATCATAAATCCAAATTGGTTAAACCAACTCTAATGAAACCTGTGGTTTTGGATCAGGGACATGTGATTTTACCTCAGTGCGAAATGTAAGACATAGAGGAGCAGTAATTTCAGAGATATCACAAAAACAGTAATAGGCATTTCTGTAGAAGAAATTGGAAAACTAGGGCTTCCTGTTCCAGGAGCTTCCCTCCACTATTTTCAGAAAAGGAGTACATTGGACAGCTCCATTTGAAGAGATCTATATTTATATCCAATCATATCTGAAAGATTCCAAGTTTTGAAAATTAGGGTTTCTCTGACAAACCCTAGATCAACGAGCTCCGGAAGGAGGATGAACACCTCAAATCGGTAAGATCTAATCTTTTGTTATTTGCATTTGAGGTTCTCATTTCAAAGTGATATATCACATCAGCTTGATGATAAGCTTGGTGAAGTTGAAAACTTCCAAGCATGAAAGTATTTGATCTCTCTGAAGAAAATGAATTGGACACCTACATGAATAGAGAGGTTCCAGTTCTAGAGGGAGATGAGCCTCAAAGCCTTACACAAGAAGAACTTGATCAAGGCCAAGAAGATCACTGTTGATTCAATCACGGATCAACTTGTACCACAAGTGTCTTCCCTAAAGAAACCGAAGATGTTTGATTTCTTGATCAAGCTATTTTAAGATAAGAACATAATTCAGAAGATGGATTTGAGAAAACAGTTGAAGAATGTGAAGATCCAAAATGCATAACATCTTGAAGCAGTAGAAGAAGAAGCAGAGAATGCAGATGTGGTGATAGCCACCTTGAATGGCCTCCCATGATCATGGGATTCATTCATGCGAGGAATGTGTGCCAGAATAAAGTGATTACTTTCAGTTTACTTTCGAAAGAAGAAGAAGCTCATCTCATAAGAAGGGAAGAAGAAAGATGGGACAAAATTGAAGATCAAGCTATCACCATTCAAAGAAGATCCCTCAAGCGATGAGGAATATGAAGAACTCAATTCTTGATGAACCTATTATCCATATTATCATTTGGATAAGAAATGATGATAAAGCAGAATGATAAAGATGGAGTCTACCCAAGAAACAAATAAAAGATAAGTACTCAATTGTCATTTCGTGATATTGTTTTACATTTGATTATATTCAGTTGATGTGTTATGCATGATAGATTGTTTGCATTAATGACTGTATACTACTAATATGCATGTGATGGGTAAGTATCTCATGGTGCTATACAACTCTCCATTGCTACTTATTAAACCTCTTTGCTGACATATTGGATTAGTCTAGAAAGTTTATGTGAGATATGGATGAATGTTGTATTGGCTAAACAGTTTGTTGTTATGCATATGATTTATGAAATAGTTCTAACCATGCAACTGGTGCATTTGAATTGTAGGAAAGGTCCTGTACAACCTCTTCCAATAAAAGAAGGATGAGACTTGTTCCAAAGAACAAGTGATGACAATTCAATAAACATGAATCTGAAGCTCCCAGGGTCAGAGACACCATGACATAAGAAAGAGCTTCAAAGAGCGGTAGATCCACCTCGAAGGATGAAGAATACCATGGGTATGAGAAATAACTCGAGATGAAGAAAAGAATGCTATAGCAGTTGATCATGGGGAATGATGTATACGATATGATTTCGAGACATAAAGGAAAATATGTAGTATCCTCCATATGGATATACAAGAACAAGTGTACAAAGAAAGGTTCGTGATTTGCCTCAGAAAGAATAGACTATGACATGACATACTCTATTGACCAGTATATATCAAGCATAGAACCACCTCTACAGAATGAAGAAGGAAGATAATACTCCACTTCAGGGGGAGTGACTACAGGATATATCTGAGTTCGACATGGTACGACTTGATGGACAGCTTCCTAATGGATCGAGACTTTTGGGTTCCAACCTTCAAAATTGAATGCAGAAGACTAGGATATGTTGATGATCTGACAAGATGAACTCATGGAAGATGTTATGATAAAAGAATAATAGAATGATGTTTGGGATATAGTACTAAAACCAGAAAGTAAGAATGTGGTATCTTACAAATGGATTTGCAAGATAAAATATGTCGCTGATAGAAGTAAGGAAAGACTTGTGGCTAGAGGTTTCTATAAGAAAGAGGGAATTAATTATGAAGAGACACTTACTCCAGGAAGCAAGGTACACTTCCTTCAGAATTATGATGGTAGTTGCTTCCATGATGAAGTAAAGACAATCCTTCCTTAATGGTATGATTGGGGAAGAGTTTTACATCGAAAGGATTTGAAGTTGAAGACAGATGGACTCATATATGTAAGTTGAAGAAGGCCCTCTATGGCATGAAGCAAGATCCTAGAGCTTGGTATGGAAGTTTAGACAGTTTCCTGTCAATTATGCGCTTTACCAAGAGTAAAGTTGATCCTAACCTTTATCTCAAGGTTGTAGAAGATGAACCTGTCATTCTGTTATTATATGTGGATGACTTATTCTTGACAGGGAAGGATAAACAGATCATGGAAAGCAAGAAGAAACTAGCAGAAGAATTTGAGATGAAATAACTTGGGTTAATGCACTATTTCCTAGGTCTGGAAATATGACAAAGTTCAGAAGAAATCTTTCTCAACCAAGGAAAGTATGCGGTAGAGATATTGAAGAGATTCAATATGTTGGAATGCAAATCCATGGCCACACCCATGGACTCCAACCTGAAGCTGTTAGCTGATGACTCATCATAGTTAGTGGATGTGACTCATTACAGACAAATCATTGGGTCATTAATGTACTAATAAAATTCCAGACCAGACATTTGTTTTGCTGTGAACACCTTAAGTCAATATCTTGTTCAACCAAGACGGGTTCACCTAATAACCGCAAAACATGTGATGAGATATCTGAAAGGGACTATAGACTTTGGTCTATACTATGATGGTATCCATGAGTATAGATTGTATGGCTACACAAATGCAAATTAGGCTGGAAGTATCTCAAAAAGGAAAAACAAATTAGGTAGATTCTTTTGTTTGGGGTCTGCTATGAGTTCATGGTTTAGCAGGAAACAGTCAAGTGTTTCTCGTAGCACGGTTGAAGCAAAATACATAGCAGATTGCTTTGCTAAGTTGTGAAGTCATATGGCTTCAGAAGCTGATATTAGATCTCTTTGACCTGAATATGGATACTACAATGATTCTATGTGATAACCAGATTTGTGATGAGAGAGAACCCTGTGTTCCAATTGTAACACATAAAAATTCAGTATTTCTACATAAGATATAAGATGTAGATGATGATGCTTTCAGTATTCACATACTGGAGATACATATGGTGATAGTTCAGTATTCACATACTGAAGATGTAGATGATTATGGTTTGAATGATGATGTACTGATGAAGCCTTTGTCTCGGGTAAAGTTCGAACACTTTCGAGACAAGCTTGGTGTTGTTCGAAAAGACCTTCCTCGAAAGGGGGAGTAGTGATGTTGCAGTGGGATTGTATCATCCCGAGACATCTGTCCAAAATTGATCCAGTGACCTCGGTCCTTGAGAATGAAGAGGGATTGTATGATCCTGGGACATCTGTCCAAAATAGATCCGGTGACTTCGATCTTCATGAATGTGGTGGGATTGCATCATCCCTGAACTTCGGTTCAAAATGTATCCGGAGGTCTTGACCCCCATGCATGTGGTGGGATGGCATCATCCCTAAACTTCGGTTCAAAATGTATCCAGAGGTCTCGGCCCCCATGAATGTGGTAGGATTGCATCATCCTTGAAATTCGGTTCAAAATGTGTCTGGAGGTATCGCCCCCCGTAAAAGTGGTGGATTACATCATCCCTGAACCTTGGTTCAAAATGTATCCGGAGGTCTCGGCCCCTGTGAAAGTGGTGGATTGCATCATCCCTGAACCTCGGTTCAAAATGTATCTAGAGGTCTCGGCCCCCATGAAAGTGGTGGATTTCATCATCCCTGAACCTCAGTTCAAAATGTATCCGGAGATATCGGTCCCCGTGAATGTGGTAGGATTGTATCATCCTTGAACTTCGGTTAAGAACAGATCCGATGACTTCAGTACTCGAGAACGTTTGTTGATCCCGTAATTCCTAGAGGAAGGATTATCTAAGTTCCACATATGTGTTGATCCCGTAATTCCGAAAGGAAGGATCATTAGTAACTTCGTAAAGACCTAAATCCCGTAATTCCGAAAGGAAGGATCATTGAATTGATCCCGTAATTCCAATAGGAAGGATTGTCTGAGTTCCATAGATGTGTTGATCCCATAATTCCAATAGGAAGGATTGTCTAAGTTCCACATCTGTGTTGATCCCGTAATTCCAAAAGGAAGGATTGTTAGTAACTCCATAAAGACCTAAATCCTGTAATTCTGAAAGAAAGGATCATTGAATTGATCTCGTAATTCCAATAGGAAGGATTGTCTGAGTTCCACAGATGTGTTGATCCCGTAATTCCAATAGAAAGGATTGTTTGAGTTCCACAAATGTGTTGATCCCGTAATTCCGAAAGGAAGGATCGTTAGTAACTCCGTAAAGACCTAAATCCTATAATTCCGAAAGGAAGGATCATTGGTAACTTCGTAAAGACCTAAATCCTGTAATTCCGAAAGGAAGGATGATGTTGATGTTTTGATGATGTTGATGTTTTTATGATGATGATGACGTACTGGTTGAAATATCAAAATATGATGATGATGATGTTGTTGATGATGATGATGCTCTCTGATCGAAAGATCAGAATATGATGATGATGATGTTTCTCTGATCGAAAGATCAGAAGTTGCTGATGATGATGATGTTCTCTGATTGAAATATTAGAATATGATGATGATGATGTTGCTGACGATGATGATGTTCTCTGATCGAAAGATCAGAATACGGTGATGATGATGTTTCTCTGATCGAAAGATCAAAAGTTGTTGATGATGATGTTCTCTAATCGAAATATTAGAATATGATGATGATGATGTTTTCTGATCGAAAGATCAGAAGTTGCTTATGATTATGATGTTGCTGATGATGATGATGTTTTCTGATCGAAAGATCAGAATGCTATAATGATGATGATGTTTCTGATCAAAAGCTCAGAATGTGATGATGATGAGATCCTGATGATGATGATGCCATATTATCAAAGTATGATGATGATGACGTACTGATCGAAAGATCAGAATATGATGATGAGTTGATGTTAGAGTATGATGATTTTCGGTTGATGATGTCTCTGATCGAAAGATCAGAGGCTGATGATAATGATGATTCTGATTGAAAGATCAGAGTGTGATGATGTTGATATTTTGATGCTGATGATGTTGATGTTTTGATGATGTTTCTAATCAAAAGATCAGAGTATGATGATGATGTTGTTGCTAATCGAAAGGCCAAAGTGCTAAAGAAGATGTTACTGATCGAAAGGTCAAAGTGTTGAAGATGATGTTGATGATCAAAAAGGTCAAAGTGTTGAAGATGTTGCTGATCAAAAGGTCAAAGTGCTAAAGATGTTGCTACTGATTGAAGAGTCAAGATGCTGAAGATGTTGTTGATCGAAGCGGTCAAAGTACTGATGATGCTGAAGACTAAAGATTGAAGATGAAGACTACATGATGTTGAAAAGCTTCCAATGATTTATAGATGTATTACCCTGATGATGTTGATGATGTCCTCTATCTCTCTCCTACTATTGTTGTTGTTGATGTTGTTGTAGAATACCCTTCTCGTTAAGGGGGAGTGTTGAAATATTGTAACTTCGAAGAATATTCTATATGTATCTTTTGTGGTCCCCGATGGTCCTACTCGGAGAACCACTTGTATTATCTTGTAACTCGATGCTTCTAATCGGAAGAACTAATAAGAGTCATGAGGTTGTCCCCTCTAATTGTAAAGGTGGGTCATTAGCACCCCAGTGTGGTTACTTGAGACTACATGTGTAACTCGAGCCTACATGATTAACTCAAGCCTACATGTTGGATGAGTTAGTTAAAGTGAACGGATGATTATAAATAGAGGTGTGGTGCTCCTCATTTGAGACACACACTCTCACTTGGGTAGCACACTTGTGGAGAAGAGAAGTAGCTCGAGAAGGAGGAGGATCAGGCTTTGATCTCCTTGCTAGTTTTATCTTTTATCTTTTTGGGACATCTATATTGAGGAAGCTTTTGCTAGGTTTTTCCCTTTAGGGTTTTCCCAGGATAAATCTTTGTGTTCCTTTTGTATGGTTGTGCTTGTCTATATTTCAATGATCCTCTTTATATGCTTTTGTTATAAAAATGAAATGAAATATTGATGTCTTAGCTAAGCATATGAAAATTTAATAGTTGGAGCCATGAGTCTTTGAAGTTTATAGGCAATGCTCTAGGCAGGTATATAGATGCAACAGATCCAAACGACCATAATGATCATGCACGCAGCAGTGTGGAAATAGACTTGGAAGCCTCCTTGCATAATCCATTAAGTTCACAGTCAAAACATGGTCACACTTCCAAAAAATGAATTATGAACAATTTCCTCTCAAGTGCAGAGGTTGTCATGAATACTATCACTTTCATAGAAATTTCCCACAAAATCAAGAAACCCAGACAGAAAAAGAAAAGAGTGAAGGATGGAAGGATGCTAAGAAATCCAAAGTAAACCTCAAAATCGCGTAAGGACCACCAAAAGAATCCAAAAACTATGCACCTCCCAAATCTAACCTTGCTTCTTATCCAAAAAAAGCACCCGAGCAGGCTTCTCCCAAGACTAACAGAAATAGTTTTGATATTCTAGATAATATTGAGGAATCTAACAGTAAATGGGTTGCCGAGGAGGTAGCATAGTCTCCTGTATCACTTCTAGAGAAAATAATGGAAGGATCAGAAGAAAACGATATTTAGGAAACCAGAAGAAGATTCTGAATTTGAAGAATGCTGAAGAAGAAGAAGAAGGGGAAATAGAAAAGTGTACTACTGACAAGAAGAAACCTACCCAGGAAGGAAAACAAAAAGAGATTGCAGGGAAAAATATACCTACAAATATAACATGCAAGGAACCTAACAAACACTAGAAATGCTTCTCAGGAATCCTAAAAATACCAAGCAGCAAGGGCAACCCCATAAAGGGGTCTGAATTTCAAGCAAAGGTAAGTAATGAAGGTCCTCTCTTGTAATTGTAGGGAATTGGAAAGTAGAAATAAGGAAGAATATATGAAATATCTTATCCAAATTCACAACCTGATCTTCTACTTATCCAAGAGACAAAGATGGACGAAAGAACATTCCTTTAGATAAGTTTGAAATTTTGGAAAAATGGAGGCTTCGCTGTTATCTCTAGAGGATCCTCAGGATGAATTGGTACTTTATGGGACAACAATAAATTTGAACTAATAGATGTAAAGTATTGATAGAACTATATTCTCACATAGTTGTACCATAAAAACTCAGGAACCTAGGCAAGTATTTTTAATATTTACACTCCAGCTCTTTTATCTGAGAAAAAGGTTTGTTCGGATCTCCTCCGGGAAGATTCCAATGGCACTAGATTGGATAATATCATAATAGAAAGAGACGTAAGTGTTGTTATGAATCAATCTAAAAAAAGAGGAGGTTGACTAGTTAGAGATCCAATTAGAGAACAGGTGGATGAACTCAGTTTAGATGAGGATCTGGTAGACATCGTTCCTTCCAGAGGAAATTTCATGTGGACCAACAAACGATTCAACCCTGGTAAAATTGATGCAAGGTTAGATAGGTTCTTAGTCCAATATTCCTTTCTTTTATTCGACCTGTATCTTTCCTCTAAGATCTTTCCTTTTGCAGGGTCATACCACAAGCCAATTCTTCTCGAATTAAAAAAAGGAATCAAATTTGGGCCCTGACCCATTTCGGTTCATCCCTCTCTGGATATCTCAAGATGAATTCTTAGAAGTAATAAAAGAAACATGGAATGATCTGATCTTAGGTTCCCCACTCTTTGCATGGGAAGAAAAGCTCCGCAAAGTTAAAAGGGCTCTCAAGAGATGGGAAAAAGTCAATAAATCTCCATCACATTGAATATTAGAAGCTCAGCAACAATTGGAAGATCATCAACTCGAAATGGAAGCTGTCCAAATTAAAAGAGAACATCTTGACAAATAACTTATCCTACATCAGGCTCTACATACAACTTGTCGCGAGGAAGAAGAATTGGGAGGCAAAAGTCAAGAAGCCTCTGGTTCCAAGAAGGTGACCGTAACACCTCTTTTTTCATAAACAAGATGAAGAGAGAAAGCAATTCAAAGAATCCCTAGAGATACAAGATCAAGGTCAGTTGATTAATCAATTTGATAAAATTAAAGAAGAAGCAGTTCAACATTTGAATTCCATATATTCTGCAAATTTTATAGATCAGACCGTAGAGTCTTGGAATATTGCGAACTTAGTTCCAAGCAAATTGCCAAGTAAGGATAACATGAAGATCATTAAGCCAATAACTTTATAAGAAGTTAAGAGTGCGTTAGTTTATATGGAGGAGGACAAAGCTCCTGGACCTGATGTGTTCACAGCCCGGTTTCTCAAATTCAGCTGGGACATTGTTTCCAGATATCTATTGGGTGTTTTATTGTCTTAATGAATTCACCAAATATTTAATTATCGATCGGGGTTTGTAAACTTAGAGTTGAAACACAATATATGCTAAGGTAGAGGGGTACCTAGGATGTCGTAGAAATATTTTAATAAAGAAAAGATCAAAAGATCTTTCAAAATGAAAAAATGAGTCAAACGTCAGAAATACAACTATTAAGTTAATTATACTTGAACAAAACCAACATATTAGAGTAGTATCAATCTATACTACTCTACTTTATGAACAATAACTGAAAAAATATAAACAATACTACTATAAGAAAACAAGACTTGATCAAAACTAAACTATAACTAACCTATACATGCATTTAACAAAACACTCAAAACTAAGCTAACTTATCTAGTTCCATTCCCCTTGTGGATTATGAGGATGTGCATCAAATGTAATAGGAGCTGGAGAAGGTGTATCAAAATGACTTTCAAAAGTAACAAGGAAACTAAATGGGAGTAAATATAACTTAACTTCTACAAAGAGATGCAAACTGAAAAGTGTCCAATTGCAAGTTATTGTAAACATTGTAATATATTCTTTATTCATGAGTAAGTGACACTTTAAGTATTTGAAATAGAATGCTAGGTAACAACTAATATATTAACAAGGAACCAACAACATGTATGTCTAATGATTATTCTGAACTAAAAAAAATGCAACAATTATGCTATCTTATGGAATATACTGATCAATACAAGTTTTAGGGAAATCTAAGAATATGGAAAATGACTTGGGAAATGTAATCTAGAAGCAAGTAGAAAACGCAATAAAGATATTTTATTTCTGAATCAAATTGTATCCTATGAACATCATCATCAACTACAGAATAAGGAGAACAGATTCTATACTTACACAAGAAATGATTATCAAACCATAACTTGAACTAATGTACTTTTTAGAGAATGAGATTAACAAGTTTAATCTAGAATCAATCTACATGAGAATGGAGTAAATTAAACTAGGAATGAAGTTAGCAAGTTCTAAAGTAGTAATAAATTAAGAAACCGGAGATAACAGGAACACAATTCGAAAAGTGATCTAAGGAAAAAAGGAATGAAAGCTAAGAATAGTTATGGAGCTTAATGAATACCTTATGTGGTTTGAAATAAGTTCCTAATTATCTATATGATTAATGGTTAAATACATAGAATGATACCATTCAAAAACTTGAAAAAATGAACTTTAAACAAGCATAAACACAAAACAAGAAATATTAAAGTCCAAACGATACTCTGGATGACAGTATAGAACAACGACACGAATGATAGTCCGGATGGTGAAAAACAATGTAAATTACGAAATAAACAACCTAAATGATCCTAACACCAACTGGCTTATGTATATGAGGTAATAGTGCAGACAAGACAATAACTAATCTATTTAGCAATGGGAATAACAGAAGAGCAACTATGTTAATCTATATCTAAGAAAAGAAACTATTTCCTATTGTATAATAAAACAAGCTAAAAGATAAGTGAAGTTAATCTACAACTACAAAAGAATTAACAAAGTTGAACCTAACTGTGAGCTAATCCTGAAACATTAAACTAATTAAGCTCTAGCTAATTACAAATTTAAAACTAAAGAACAAACGGAAAGAAAGGCTAGAAATAACTATGCACAACCGGTCACTTTAAATTCTGCAATTATAAACTATATTAACGGCAACGTGTGGATCATACTAACAACAAAAGATATATACTCGGGAGACAAAAAAACATTAGCTGCAAGAATATTGAATTCATACAAATATTTAAAACAGAAACTACTTATCTGCGAAAGGAAATAATGAAAAATATACATATAGAAGACCTCTTGTTGTTGAGGGGAACTTCTGAGCAATTAGGGGTTGCATCTAAGTCAATCACTCACTCACAGAAGACGAAAACATGTATCCATGGCTGAAATATATTTTTTATTAAACTTGGAACAGATTTTATATGCCTGTGACTAGATAGATTCTAATTCTCATCCGAAGACGTATTTTATAGTTTTATAAATAGAGGAGCAGGTCAACCCTTTCATTGATCGACCGCTCTAATAATAGGCAGTCTTAACTACTAAATAATATATTTCATAACAGTTTAAAGCAACGCACAAGCCATATTCATCACTCCTTGGGCGTCGATTCTCCTCACGCGAGTAGTTGGTGCGTCGATCTCCTTTGACGTGGGCAGAGAGCATGGTATCGAACTGAGCGAGCAAGAGCTAGAATCTTCTACAATGGGGGCTCTCACACCATTGGGAACACGTGGCCAATAGAAGCATGAGACCGTTTTTTCTTTTAACGCCCTAGAATATTCCAACCAACTAAGCCGCGGGTATGAATGGAGGGCGGTATGATAGTCTGAATGCAACTATGTGTCTTTGGCATGAATGCATGTCTAAGTGGATATCCGTTTGAAAAACATAGCCTACAAAACAAATTCTATTTTCCAAGCACATCTAAAAATGTCACATGATTGTTAATAAAACCATAAAATAATGAAAATTAACCAAGACTTGTGTAATATTCAAATTATACATTCATACCTAGGTTTAATTGATAGTCTGAATGGAAAGAAGTATGCCAAAAAGTGACAAAACTAATGCCAACAAAGTAATTTATTAACCAAAAATGATGACAAAATTAGGCATCAACACTCCCCTAAACCGGAGAAATGCCAGGTCCCACTGAGAAAAACAAAGAGGAAGTTAGGAAGAAGGATGAGCTACGGTAGCAGCTGCCTTTAACTTAGCATAGGGAACAATAAATTTGGATTTCAATTTCCTAGATTGTGCCTTCAGAATGTTGTGTCACTCCTAACGAGAGTCATGTGAAGAGGTTATGGCCTTATTGAGATATTCAATAAGGGATGATGTAAACCAGCTTTCTTAAAACTTCACTTGCGCTCTTCTTTATTCATCATGGATTGGAATAATCTTCTGCTACTTGCATTATCCTGAAAACACCTATCATTTTGTCAGAGTTAAATGAATCTTTTTATAAATAATTAGAAAGTAAAGAAAGTTCTAATATTTCCCTAAACCAAAAATATGGTGTGTCCTCAAGCTATCAAAGAAGAACTGATTGATTTCCAATTAATAATTTATCAAATAATTCAAAAATGTTGTTGTTATTTCTGTAAGAAAAGAAATACTAACTAATAAATGAAGATGATTCAGATATGTACATTCATAAAAAAATAACAGTGCTTTGGAATACCATATGAATAATGGTAGTATAATTGATGCGAGAAATTCCATAGGAAAACCAGTCATCTTTGACTCATTTTAAAGATCTCTTGTCATCTGAAGAATATAGATAAAGTTCACCCTGGAGTTCATGAGATTTATATAGTTATGGGTCCCATTTGTAGGATAATCATATCCTAGGTATTGCTTGAATTAGATGACAGGGTCCAAGCCCAAATTACAACCATTCTCTAATGACAGCGTAAATAATTGGCCTACATATGTATTTATATACTCAAGTTTTTTTTTAGATGAGTCATGTGTATAGTAATGCATTAACCAGATATCCTTTACCAGATATTTCCCTGCTGCCAGCAGGCCTGTTCAGTACCCCGATGGGTTTATCTTGGTACCATGCAAGCATAGCCCCGCTGCCAGTGAGCCTGTTCAGTATCCCAGCGGGTTTACTTGCATTTATTGAGCTTCCTTATTTAAGATGTTACTTAGCATGGACCTGTTGCCAACGATCATGTTTAGTACCCTGGCGCATTTGATTTGTATAATGATTTTAGTATGTGGAATTCGGTTGCTGCTAGAGCGTGTTAAGCCTGCTAAACACATAATTCAAAAAACAATATTTAGAGAGAACCCTGTGAATAACTTATTTTATAATAGCCTGAATTATAGATCATGTCAAAAGAGAATAACTTAAAGTTGTTCCCTGACCTCAGTCTATCTTCTTCGTAAAAGATCAATAATGTTCCCCACAAGTAGAAATTTCACTTAATCTTGGGTTACCTTAAAAAAAATGCTTAAGAGACAAGTTTTGATAATGAGTCTAGGATGAACTAGTAGTCCATAGGTGTAAGATAGAACTTTGGAAAACATGATGATTAGAGTAGGTCTTAAGAAACTGTTATAATGATAAGTGCATGTCTGAATCAAATAACATATGCATGAACATGAAATTAACAAGAAGAATCATAGAAAAAGTGGTTAGAAATGATATAAAGAACATTTTAACTTTTCACTATAAATTTCAATTTTCAACAATAATCAAAAGAGAAGGAGTTAGGATGCATTATGAGTTTTTTTAGAGCACTTCCCTTTCAGATAATATTTTATGAGATGATTATAAAGATAATGGTTCTTGTAATCAAACTGCAAAACCACTTGTTAGATGATTCAAATTTATTCATAACAAAAACATATCTACAAAGGAAAGTCATATGAAATTTATCAAAATTAGGGAAAGGAAAATAGTCTTCCTGTTTTATTTAATAGAATTCCATAAGCTGATCATAAGAATGAATTCCCTGTATAAATGCAATCATCTTGTTAGAAAATGACTTTTATTTTTTTGAAGAGACAAAAGTATATCTACATACATACAAATGAAGATAACCCAAAATAATTTAAGAACCAGAAGAAGGAGGAATTACTTCCTCTTCAACCAACTCCATCTCCTTCTGTTGTAAGGCATTCTGCACAAAATATTGTTTAGATATTGGTCAATGATAAAGTCTAAGTCTATGTACATTTACAATGAATGAAATTTGCAAACCATCAATTGTCATAATTTCTACTGGCCCATTGTCAAAAGTTGTAACTACCTCATATGGACCCATCCAATGGGTAGTTGATTTTCCTTTGAAATTTTTATACCTTGAGTCGAATAGTAATGCTGAATCCCCAGTATTAAGATACTTTTGTTTAATAAATTTATCATTCCATTTTTTCCGTTGATTATGTATTAACATTGTTCTTTGGAGTGCATCTTGTCTAATCTCATCTAACTCATTAATATGTAAAATTTGTTGTTTCTGTGCCTCTTCCAAATCCATGCCGAATTGTACAGCCATACAAAAAGTCTTAACTTGGAATTCGATAGGTAAAAGAACTTGTTTCCCATATACCAACTCATAGGGTGTATGTCCAGTAGTGTTTCTCCATGTTATCGGATAGGCCCATAAGGCTATGAGGGTCTATATGCCCAGTCCTTATGATGTAGCGGAATGGTTTTGGTTAAGATAGCTTCCAATACCTTGTTGGTCGATTCTACTTAGCCATTAGCCTGTGGATGGTAAGACAAGGACTTACAATGTTGAATACCATACTTTGTGGTAAGTTCTTTCATCAACTTGGAAGTGAATTGAGAACCTTGGTCGGTGACAATTTCCCGAGGCACACCAAACCAAGTAAATATCTCTTCATATATAAATTCTACAACAGATTTCTCTGTGGCTCAAAGCAAATCTTTATCTTCTACCCATTTGGTGACATAGTCCTTGCAATCTAGGATATACTTATTTTTGCAGGACATGGGAGAGATTGGTCCTACAAAATCAAAATCCCATTTCTCAAAAGGCTTAATCATGACTTGAGGATGTAAGGGAATCTCGTTAGATGATGTAGGTCTACCCATTCTTTGGAAACTATCATATCCTCTAACATACTTGGCAACATCCTAGAAAATGCTTGGCCAGTAATATCCAGAATGCAACACTTTGTATGTTGTCCACTTATCAGAAAAGTGCCTGCCACATGGCCCATCATGGCATGCATGGAGGATTTATGTCATCTCATCCTCCTATATGTATCATCTGATAATAAGATCTAGGCCAGTATGAAAAAGGTCATTGTTAACCCAAGAGTGGTTAGAACTATGAACTATAACTCGGCGTTTTTTATGTGGAGACAAGTGGTTTGGTAACTTTCGAGTTTCTAAATAATTAGCAATGTCTGAAAACCAAGGAATTTGAACAAACAAAACAAATATATGTTTTTCAAGGAAAGTATCATGAACGGGTTTAGCACCGTCATCGTGTTGAATACGAGAGAGGAAATTTGCTACCAAATTCTCTCGACCAGGTTGATCAACGACGGTGATGTTAAACTATTGTAATAGAAGAAGCCATTAGGTTACCCTAGCATTGGTAATTGGTTTGTTCATCAAGAATCTAATGGAAGAGTGGTCCATATGCACAAAAAATTCATATCCTGTAATGTAATGGCGAAATTTGTTGATAGCATAGACTACTACTACAAACTCTTTTTCAGTGACAGTGTAATTTAGTTCAGCAGGAGTCAAATTCTTGCTAATAAAGTAAATGGCATAAGATGCTTAGTATTCCTTTTGACCTAGGACTCCTCCTATGGTCATGTCAGAAGCATCAGTGGATATATGGAAAGGAAGGGACCTAGGAAATGATGGGCAACTTTTTGTTGTATGATCCTCTGTGCAAATGTAACATACGGAGATATTATTTAATGGGCATTCTCGTTGGGGATGCTTAGTCCTGCATCTTGGATTAAAAATACTCATTTCTACCTGCTCTTCCTCTTGTCTCTTTTTATCTTGTAAAGCATCTAGTTGAGAACCCATTTCTCCTAAGATATTAGTTTTGATGTTTTCCAATAGGTTTCCTAATTCTATCCTTGTGACTCCGCCATAACTAGAGGTGTTTCCTTTTGGATTTCTATTGTAGGGTTCCCAAAGATTTCTCCCAACTTTTCCCCTACTTCTAGAGTAATTTCTACACATCTCGCAAATTTGTGCAAAATTTTTGTGAAAGATATCACTAGATGCCATGAGATTAAGGGTTTCTAGCAGGTCTTTCGAGATCCCTTTAAGGAAGAGTGTTCATATTGCATATTCTCAAAGGTCATTATATTTAGACTTGTGTAATACATAATGAAACCTTTTGAGATAATCTTCTAATATTTATCCTTCAAGCTGTTGTATCTTGAAAATATCATTCCAAGAGTCTCTAGGTTTGCAATACTCTTGATATTTCCACAGGAATGCGGTTTTCATATCTTCCCAAGTTCTGATACTATATTCTCATAATCCCATGAACCATCTTAAAGCAGAATCTTTTAGTGTAGTAGGGAAAAGTTTAAGTTTCTGAGCATCATGTACATAGTTATAGCTTCTACAAAGAATTCCAAACTCGAGCAGAAATGTGTCTGGATATTCATTATTCTTCCCATAGAAAGTAGGTAGTGAAGAAGGAGGAGTTTTTTTCATATTTACACCCTGTGTAGTGTTTAGGATAGGAAACCCAAATGTAACCTCAGTTAGATTTTCTACTTCTTCTTCCTCATCATTTCTAACCTCATCATGATCTTGATTTTCTCCCCATCTCTCCATGTAGATTTGATTTTTAAAGAGAGTGTACCTAGGAGGCCCCTTTCGAGGTGATACTGAGCAATCCCAACATTTTTTTTTAGGGGAGATATTCCTGCAATGAGAGAAGTTGTTAGCCATATGTTTATTAGGTTCTACAGGGGGGTAGATTCTATTGTAGACGTCTCAATCTATGAAATAAATTTGTTTATTGAGCTACAAAAGAGAGATTTTACCTGTGTAGGATCAATGAAATTGACGAAGTTCGGATCCCCTACTAGTGAAAAAGTTGTATCGTTAGGTTTTGGTACCAGTGGAGGGTTGAGAGTTTGGAATGGCTGGCCCTCTTGAACTTCTTTGGGAATGGGGTTTTTAGAACTTCCTACCAAGGTTTCTATACCTTCTATGGCTCCTTCCAAGAAGAACTACTTCCTACATGTGTCTTCTGATACCTTTTAGCTGAGTTAGTGGTTTGGGTGCCATGCCCCCTGTGAAGGTTAGCATGAATTTTAATGGAGGGTTGAGAGCTAGTTCTAACGTATCTACCTTTCGAATATCTAGGTATGTTCATAAAAAACTAAACTAAACCTACAATACTATTATTACTGCTAGGTTTGGTGGCACCTGTTACAACAGATGAACAAGTTCTTACCTCTCATTTTACCGCTCCCCCGCCACCAGCCTATTACTAAACTTCATAGGAAATTCTACCTATTCTACCTTACAGAACAACTCCCCGGCAACAACGCCAAAATGTTGGGTGTTTTATTGTCTTAATGAATTCACCAAATATTTAATTATCGACCGGGGTTTGTAAACTTGGAGTTGACACACAAAATATGCTAAGATAGAGGGGTACCTAGGATGTCATAGAAATATTTTAATAAAGAAAAGATCGAAAGATCTTTCAAAATAAAAAAACCGAGTCAAACTTCAGAAATACAACTACTAAGTTAATTAGACTTGAACAAAACCCATAGATCAGAGTAGTATCAATCTATACTACTCTACTCTATGAACAATAACTGAAAAGATACAAACAATACTACTCTATGAAACAAGATTTGATGAAAAGTAAACTATAGTTAAGTTATACATGCATTTAATAAAACACTCAAAACTAAGCTGACTTATCTAGTTCCATTCCCTTGAGGATTCTGAGGATATGCATCAAATGTAATAGGAACTGGAGAAAGTGTATCAAAATGACTTTCAAAAGTAACAAGGAAACTAAATGGGAGTAAATCTAACTTAAATTCTTCAAAGAGATGCAAACTGGAAAGTGTGCAATTGCAAGTTATTGTAAACATTGTAATCTATTCTTTATTCATGAGTAAGTGACACTTTAAGTATTTGAAATAGAATGCTAATTAACAGCTAATCTATTAACAAGGAACCAAGAACATGTATGTATAATGAGTATTGTGAAATCATAAACATGCAACAAGTATGCTATCTTATGGAATATACTAATCAATACAAGTTTTAGGGAAATCTAAGAATATGGAAAATGACTTGAGAAATGTAATATAGAAGCAAGTAGAAAACTTAATAAAGATTTTTTATTTCTGAATAAAATTTTATCCTATGAACATCATCATCAACTACAGAATAAGGAGAACAGATTCTATACTTGCACTAGAAATGATTATCAAACCATAAAGAACTAATTTTCTTTTTAGAGAATGAGATTAAAAAGTTTAATCTAGAATCAATCTACATGAGCATGGAGTAAATTAAACTAGGAATGAAGTTAACAAGTTTTAAAGCAGTAATAAATTAAGAAACCAGAGATAAAAGGAACACAATTCAAAAAGCGATCGAAGGCAAAAAGTAATGAAAGCTACGAATAGTTATGGAGCTTAATGAATACTTTATGTGGTTTGAAATAAGGTCCTAATTATCTATATGATTACTGGTTAAATACAGAGAATGATACCATTCAGAAACTTGAAAAATTGGACTTTAAACAAGCATACAAACAAAACAGGAAATATTAAAGTCAGAATGACAGTCCAAATGATAGTATAGAACGACGATCTGAATGACAGTCCGCATGGTGAAAAACAATGTAAAATTACGAAATAAACAACCTAAATGATCCTGACACTAACTGTTTTATGTATATGAGGTTATAGTGCAGACAAGACAATAACTAAGCTATTTATTAATGGAAATAATAGAAGAACAACTATCCTAATCTATATCTAAGGAAACGAATTATTTCCTATTGTACAATAAAACAAGATAAAATATAAGTGAAGTTAATCTACAACTATAGAGGAATTAATAGAGTTGAACCTAACTGTGAGCTAAGCCTGAAACATTAAACTAATTAAGCTATAGCTAATTACAAATGTAAAACTAAAGAACAAACTGAAAGAAAGGCTGGAAATAACTATGCGTGACCGGTCACTTTAAATTCTGCAAATATAAACTATATTAACAACAACACATGGATTATACCAAGAACAAAAGATATATACTCACGAGACAAAACAACATCAACTATAAGAAAATTGAATTACATACAAAAATTTAAAACAGAAACTACTTATCTATGAAAGGAAATAACGAAAATATACACATAAAGACTGCTGGTTGTTGAGGGGCCCTTCTTAGCAATCAAGGGTTGCATCTAAGTAAATCAATCACTCATAGAAGACAAAAACATGTATCTATAGTTGAAACATATTTTTTATTAAACTTGGAACAGAGCTTATATGTCTGCGACTAGCTAGCTTCTAATTATCGTCCAAAGACGTCTTTTATAGTTTTACAAATACAAGAGGAGGTCAACCCTTTCATTGGTCGACCGCTCTAATATTAGGCAGTCTTAATTGCTGAAGAAATGATTTCATAACAGTTTACAACAGCGTTCAGGCCATCTTCCTCATTCCTTGGGTGTCGGTTCTCCTCGCACGAGCAGCTAGTGCGTCAATCTCTTTTGACGTGGGAAAAAAGCGTGGTGTCGAGCTGAGTGAGCAAGAACCCGAATCTTCTAGAATGGGAGCTCTCACACCATTGGGAATGCGTGGCCAACAAAACCATGAGACCGTTTTTTCTTTTAACGCCCCAGAATATTCCAACCAACCAAGCCGCGGGTATGAATGGAGGGCGGTATGACAGTCTAAATGCAACTGTGCGTCTTTGGCGTGAATGCATGTCTAAGTGGAGATCCATTTGAAAACCATAGCCTGCAAAACAAATTCTATTTGCCAAGCACATCTAAAAATGTCTCATGATTGTTAATAAAACCATAAAATAATTAAAATTAACCAAGACTTGTGTAATATTCAAATACATTCATACCTGGGTTTAATTGATAGTCTGAATGGCAAGAAGTATGCCAAAAAGTGACAAAATTAATGCTGACAGAGCAATTTATTAACCAAAAATGATGACAAAATCACGCATCAGCAATATCTTCACAAAATGGTGTTGAAATATAAAAATTGTTATAAGATTGGGGGAAGTGCTAATTCATCCTTTCTAGCGCTCATCCCAAAGGAAAAAGCTACTACTTCTTTTGATAGATTTCAACGTATATCCTTACGCAATATCAGTTACAAGATCATCACGAAGATCATAGCCAAAAGACTAAAAGGCATCCTTTTGAAACGCATCCCAAAGAATGAAGGAGGATTCATAAAAGGTAGGAAAATTTTGGATAACATTATTCTGGTCCAGGAGGCAATTCATTCAAGTATGGGAAATCAAGAAAAAGGTGTGGTGATTAAAATTTATTTAGCTAATCTTTTTGATAGAGTTCGTTATGCTTTCCTTTTCCAGGTAATGAGGCGTTTTGGCTTTGATCATTCCTTCATTTGTTGGGTTAAATATTATAAAAGTGGACCTTGTATTTCCCCTCTTGTCAATGGTAGAGTGGCCTCCTTCTTTAAATCCTCGAGAGGAATTCGACAGGGATGCCCTATCTCCCCTTTTCTCTACGTTATTCAAGCTACAATATTCAACTATCAGTTAGAACGCTCAAGGCTAGATCAAGAATTAATCAAAGTTCGAATGGTTTGAGGAATCAAGGATATCAATCATGCCCAGTTTGTTGATGATACACTTCTTGTGGGAGGAGCAAGTTCAAACTTTGCCAGAATGTTTAAGGCAGAATTGGATACTTACAGTAACGCCTCTGAAAGGAAGATAAATTTTAGGAAAAGTCATATTTATAGTTGGAACATCAATTCAAGGGAGATGTCAGATATCTCTCGAATTCTTGGGATCGAGGAAGTCACCCAATGGGACTCCTTTAAATATCTAGGAGTCCATATCTTCAAATCATCCCAAAAAGCAGCAAATTGGATCCCTCTAGTGGAAAAATTCAAGAAGAAAATCTTCTCTTGGTGAGAAACCTGGCTTAACTTAGCTGGGAAAGTGACGTTAATCAAATCAGTCTTAAGGAGTCTTCTGATCTATCAATGTTCAATTCTGCTAGCGCCCTCGAAAATTTTATTCACTATTTATGCCTGCTCCAGAATTTTCTTTGGCAAGGGGGAAAGAGCAATGGGGGGGGGGGGGGACATTTTCTCTAGTAAGATGGAAAAAATTCAAAAACCTGATCCAACAAGGTGGGCTTCAGATCCATCATCTTAAAACCCAGAACTTGGCCGTGGGTGCCAAAACTCTCTAGAACATGTTAGAAAACAAGATTTCATGTAGTCAAGCTCTTAGGAAGAAGTATTTCTCATGAACTAGATTGCGATGCCAAGATAAAGATCCTAATGTTAAAAAAGGATCACCCTTCCTCTCCATCTGTAAAAAAAAATTCCTCCCCATTTTTAGAGAATAACTAACTTGGATCCTACGAAATGGGAAGCAAATTAGCATTTGGAAGCATTCTATTCTCGTAAATCCTCCCCTAGCTCATGAGCGTGGCATTCAAAATTTTAGGGAATGGATGAAAAATCAAGGAATTGAAACATTATGGGATATCTCTATCTGGAATAATGATCCCTCCTCTACATAGAAAGATTGGAATATTCATGTCTGTCCCCATCATCTGGACAAGGAAAAATCTCAGTTTCTCTCTTATCTGCAAGGAAAAGCGCCCATCACTAGCTCAGTCAAAGACAAAATAGGGTGGGGCACAAGGTCACGCTCTTACACCTCTGGCAAAGGTTATAAACATTTTTCCGCCGTTCCAAATGTACCTGAAAACCCTTCTATTTGGAAACGAATATGGAACTATAAGAGTCTCCCCAAGGTGGATATATTATATGGACTCTTTCCCCTAACAACATCCTCACTGGTAAAAATATGGAAAGAAGGGAATTTGTCAGTCCTTTTCAGTGCCCACTATGTTGCGAAAGTAAAGAAAGTGTGGAGCGTTTGTTTTTGAAATGTCCCTTTGCTTAGGAGTTCTAGGAAGTTCTAGGAACCTGTGACAGAGCCATGGTTTGGAAAAATTAATCTCCCGAAAAATATCTCATCCCTTCTTAGTAATTGGGATCAGAATTATCCTCTTTCTTTGTCTAAAAAATATTGCCTCAATTTCTGCTGGTGGACTCTTCCCAAATTTATTGTCTGGAAACTTTGGCTAGAACGAAACAAAATTTTTTTTAGTGAAGTGGCTCAATCTCCAACGCAAGTTGTTTCCAAATCCCAAGCTCTTATTTGGGATTGTCTTCAGGTTCTCTCTTTGCCTAGAAACATGGCCCCCCTACCCCTAGAGGAATCTGACTGGATAAAGTCCTTCAACCTTTCGGAGGCTAGTACTGTTCCTGCACTCCAAAATCATGAAGCATGGGAGATAAGGCTTGATCAGTCTCAATTTGATAACTGTAGGAAGGAGAGGAAATTATACAAGTTTTTTTTTATGGGGCATCGAAAGGGAATCCGCAGGCAGCAGGAGGGGTTAGGGTTATCTATAATCTCAAACGAAACAATGAAATATAGTATTCCTCGAGCATTGGTGTTGATACAAACAACATGGCAGAGGCCTATGGTCTCTGGCAAGGATTGAAGCAATTGAAACACCTCGGAGTTAATGAAGCTCTGGTTTTTGGGGACTCTCGGATAATAGTACAAGCCATGAATTCAACTAGCCATGAGGTTATCCAGACTGCTTCGAAGAATTAAGCTCCTTTCTAGATCCTTCCGGACAATTAAGTTTTAGCACGTCCTTCGATAATTGAATCAACAAGCAGACTCTGTCGCAAATAAGGCAATTTGCCTTAGCCAACATGACTTACAAGTTAATCAAGGCACTCAGAGAGCTCACCTTGCCATGGAGCCCGTATGATGAAACAGTATGTGTGTAAAGGTAATAAACAAGGATATACATGATTGGATGTATGTAAGTGTCAAGAAATTATGCATGCAACACGGGTCCTCACTGTATGTTAACATTAAAAGGGAGGCAGCGCTAGACACTCCCTCAGTTCGAGTCGACCCTGCGCTGAAGAACGACCCTCTCGCATGGAGAAATGTAACATATGCCATTCGTGTGGATTAGGCCGTCCAATCTGCTGGAGGGTAGAGATGTTATTCCAGGTGAGTATGCTGATGATGGGCAAGCAAATTCATCTTGAGACGGGGCTGCAACAAGCCAATTTGAAAAACTGTAATCTCGGCGCTGTTTGTTTAGGCTCTCAAAACTCCAGGCGTGGAAAACCGATATTGCTGTTCATTTATGATTGCTACTCCAGTTTCAAGATTATTCTCTTTTGTTACTGGTCGGATGAATCTAGTAATTCAAACTCTATATTAACTAGATTGTATGGCATATATTTAGCGAACCATATATAACTGTACCCCTTAATTTAATTTCATAACTATTTCTGTAAAAATAATAATAATAAATAATGAAATATGCTACATATCAAATTAACAATTTGAGAGCATTCACTCGCACTACAAGAAGACAAAACTGAAAGGAAGATGTAATATAAGCTTAAAAAAAATGTAAATACATGACCCCGCATTCTCTAAAAATGATTAATATCTCATGCACAACTAAACGGTGGACTATTACATCTCATCCACAACCAAACGGGACACATGATTGATGAAAACTCACTATGTCCTACTAAAATAGCCAAGTGGACTATTACATTCCCTTGTGTATTCTCTTTAAACTATCTAAATTACATACACATCTAATAAGCTCAAGTCATATCAATAAATTTCGTCCTCAATAATGTGATGGTGAAGCCTAAGATGCATGTGCCATTAAAGGAGTCGAGATCTTCGCATGATACATCTTACCAGGAGAATTCAGAGTGATATTGCAAGACGCATGATGCATCTTACAACGAGAATTCCTAGTGAAGTTGGAAGTCACAAACCTTGCATGAACGATGATGCAATCCATGTTCGTGTCTATCGAGACAACAATATAATTGTTAAAAGAAAAACATTGTTAAATTCAACTTTTGAAATTTTAAACCAACCTCGAGCTTCCATGTAGTTATTTCGTGTGAAATTTGAGTTTTATATTGAATATTAATAAAAATTCCTAACATCCTATATTTTTTTTCCCTTTTAAATAAGAAAGGAACTTGTTGGGTCCTACCCAAATTACCCAAATTTCTCTAAGAGGATATTGATTGAATACTTTATTGATGTATGTGGTTATCTTTTCTTAATAAAGCTTTTTAAATGGTTAGATGATAGTTACTCAATGTAAAAGGTTTCATTATTAATTAACATCTTTGGTTATCTTTTTTTAATAAGGCTTATTAAATGCTTAGATGATAATTACTCAATGTAAAGGGGTTTTATTATTAATTAAGATCCACTATGTGGTTATCCCTCTTTAATAGTTAGACCATAGGTACTTAAGACTTTTTATCTTGATGCCCCACATATATATATATATATATATATATATATTCAATGTGGTTCATGGTCCAAAAGCTCTATGTTCACCAATCCAAGCCAAGGGGCCCACAAGAAGGGCCCTCACCATGTTGGAATCACATCGTTTCCTAATCCTTACGGACCGAGAGAATTGAACCCCCAATATAATGGTTTTACTATATTATTATAGTAGATATCTTAAAAGAGATCGTCTTTATATATTTATGTGAAGTTGAGATTGTAAATGAATTAGTTGCTTGGATATCTTTACTCTGATGCTCGGAGAAGATTGGTATGATTATATTTTGGAAATAGTGACTTATATCTGTTTAACTTAAAAGTTTCTCTCAAATGAATGCATAGTGCAAATAATTGTCTATTTATATATTAAAATCTTATCTCTTAAAGCCCAATGGACTAGCTAAAGTGGTTGAGTGTTGTAAGTTGTGAGGAGAAGGTGTCAAGGTCAAATCCATGGAGGCTATACATTGCTATATAAGGGCCTCACTTGATGTCCCCATCGGGTTAGCTCTGTAATCAGAGCAAATGAGCGAGGCCCCTTCAGATGCCCCCCCTATGTCTTGTTGATGTGGACGCAACAAGCCCCGATGAAGGGTATGCGAACCACAATATATATTGAACTCTTATCTCTTAAATATCTAAGAGTTTGAATTAGAGATATTGTGAATTTTCAAAAAAAAGTTATGTTGAAGGATACTTGTATGACTAAAGGAATATATCTTACTTATAATGTTAAATAATTATTAAGATTGGTGTTTTTTTTATTGGTTGAAACAAAGTTAAAGAGAAAGAAAATGTGCCCCATTTCGCATTTAATAAGGAATTTGGGTATGTTAAAGGGAGATCATTGAAGCTTGCATTCTAGATATTGTTCTCCTAAGTAATTCCTTGAATATATGGTTATATTTTAAAAAAAATGCTTGTACATTGGGTTCGAATATTATATCAAAATTGCTTCTTCCATTATTATCGTGATAAGATCCCATAGATTTAAGTAAAAAACACATATGATTAGAGGAGCTCTTCTTTCCATCGCATTTGTTCACAATCTATTGAGAATATTTATAATAGGGGTACAATGTATCATTGTTAGTATTACTGAACAATCTATTGAGAATATTTATCAATAGGGGTACAATGTATTATTAATAATATTATTGACCATTTAAGTTGGGTCAACATGAAAATATTTATAACTAGCAATTGCCCTAAAAAGGTGCAAAATAACGTCGAAGAAAAAAATAAATTAATTTTGATTATAAATTTGAATGATGATTTTAATGGAAAAATATAGATTCAACTTATGCAATGTTGACATTTTCTTTTTGCTATTATGTTAATTTAACACAATTCTTACCCCATTTCAAGTTAACATAATCGTATAATAAAAATAAAGCATATTTTTAGTTCTTAAATATTCATATTGTGAAATTTTGGTAGAGAAGTAATTATATCCTATACTTGAAAATATACTTGATCATTAGAAATAGCATTGTTTGTGTAATGTCATACACAATTTGGTTGTTTATTTAGTAAAAATAACACAAATTTCTCGAGGGAAAATTCCCTATACCACAAAAATCGTGAATAGCATTTGCTTCGAGGTTTTTTTCTTCCTTAGGGATGTTGTATCTTCCTTTTTATCATTTCTTCATCCAACATTTTTTCTTCCTTTATAATAAGTGTCTTTACAATGCCTAGGGACTATTTTTTTTAATGGTGTTGTACTCTAAGAAATGTAGCTTCCCAAGGACGCTTCACAATAAGTTAGTCACCCTTAATAATTTGTCAATGTTCAATATGCAAATAATCTATAGTTGTATTTTTTTACTAACTAAATTACAACTATTTATTAATACAAAAGATATATATTCTATATTTTGTATTTTAAAATTAACCAAATTATCAACTTTTGTCAACACAAATAATATCTGTTTTTATTTGTATTAACAAAATAAAAACAATTTGAAGATTTCACTTTCAATTTGGAGGGCATTTGTCTTTGAAGTGGAATTTTTATAAATGATAGAGTAAAAGGTGTGTGTGTGTGTGTGTGTGTGTATCAATTTTCATTCAAATAAATTTTGAGATGTAATAAGTTGTAAAGTACAATAAGCACATGATGAAGGAAGACTAATTTTAAGAGATCCAAAGAAGACAAAAAAAAGTAATCTGAAAATAAATTGATCACACTGTAAAAGTTTGGGAAGTGAGCCCTCTCTTAAATTTATGACAATTATATACATCACCCATAATTTTTTGAGTGATAGTGAGATATCGTTTGTTTAATGATCTTGTTTGTACATAACAAAAGCTTAAAATTAGATTTATGATTAGAAAATAATTTTTGTAAAGGAATTTTTGAAAGTTTTGAAAATATATATCTTTAAAAGGCTTCTTAAAATAAGATTTGATTTGATTTGAATAACAATAATGGGGTCGATCCACAAGTGAGGTGATTAATCTTGTATTAACATGGAGGTTCAAATTAGTGAGTGGGTTACAAATGTATGATTTATTGGATAAGGTTGCACAAATTGTGATGACAATCTTAGCATGCCATAGTCTCTTTTATTGAACTAATACATGCAAGTATTTAGCTTAAAATATTAATTAACCCTAATTTTTAACTCAAATGCAATCTTGTGTCACCACAAATTTCAATGAAACAAAACTCAAAGGTAAACCTTCCACTACAATACACTAAACTCCAATTTTCAACAAACTAGACTTCAATTATTATTGAAAGCATCTATTTACTAGAGGTCCAACACAAAGGACTTGCACTTTTATTAGGTTTTAGTATTAAATAAATATCGAAATAAAATTCTTCTCTTAAATGGTCATATTACAAATAAAAAATCTATTAAATACTTTGAAAACACCTTGTCACATATATAATTATTTCATAAAAAGATTTTGCCACACAAATTTATTAACATCTTTCATCGATAACACCAACCATCATTATATTTAGATTTAATTTTCAATTTATTAATTACTAACCATAATAAGATTTTCCACATGCATTATCTTATTCTAATTCTTAAATAAAAATTCAGACAAATTTAATATACTAAGATTCTAAAAAAATAAATTATAATTAAAGTTAAACAAATATTTTTTTAAATCTTTATAAAATATCAATTCTTATATCAAATGGTTACCTTCATTAATTCCTCAATATAGAAAACCGAAGACATGTAATTTTTCATCTCATTAAAGAAATAAATAAGTTATTTTCATCTTTTATAAAATATAAAATTTATAATATATCAATTTAAAGAAATTCATAACTTCTCCCAATCCTTTTATGAATTATAAAATATTAATTCAAAAAAATATATAGCTTCTTTCGATCTTTTTATGAATTATAAAATATCAATTCTATTGAAGTGGGATTGTTGGATATACTTTTGGATTATAACAGTCTCAAGCTCTATCAATTAAATTTAATTGGGGATTGTTGGATATACTTTAGGGTTATAATTGTCTCAAGCTCTATCAATTACATCTAAGTGGAGGTTGTTACATATACTTTACAGTTATAACTATATCAATATTTGAACTAATTTTGAAGAGTTACCAATTATCATAAGAAGAAAAACTTATTTTTCTAAACTCATTACAACAAGCCAAAGTCTGATTAAAAAATTTAATTAACACATAAACCTAAGTCGGCAAACCCAACCACATCTATGTAAAGTTGTTCAATATACTATTAAGTTATAATTGTCCAAAATTATGAAGAGTTACCAATTCTCTCTAATAAAACCTGCCAAACTCTTATTTACAAATACAGAAAAAGAAAAAGTTTTAGTTAATACATAGACCCAAGCATTGTATACCTGGCCAAATCCTCTTTTCCCAATTTCATTACTCGAAGAAAAATTATTTGTAACCTTTTAGCGAAGGAAAACCATCTGGCACCTTTCAGTTTAGGAGCACCTCCACCATTGTGACCACTCGTTCCCTATGATGTTGTAATAGTGTGACTACTCATTCCCCATGACGCTGTAATAGTTTACATATTGACTTTATCAGAATTCATTTGGAAGGATATTTTTTAAGGGGAAGCTACACTTACACTTTCAATCCAATTAGATGTATCAATGTATTATGACAGCGGCGACACTTCCTATTTAAATGTACATAGCATCTCATTTCAACTGTTGCAATTAAAAGAAATTCTTAATTACAAAATAAATTATTTAATTAAAAAAACTAAAATTAATATAATTTATTTAAAAAAAATAAAATTTATATTAATTTTGATATAAATTAATTTATATAACTATAACCATTTTAAATCTATACTGCTATAATCGTATTGAGATGCAGAGCACCAAGCCCTCTCAACTAATAACAAAAAAAACATATCTATTCTATTTAGGTTTAATTATTCATTAAAATGTGATATAATCTGATATTTAATGTTATCTAACATAGGAACAATGTACCGAATGGTCTGTGGATTTCAATAGCTTTATGAGCTCTTTTCTTTTGCTTCAAAGCATAAAAGGCTATTGCTACAATAGCAAGAATCAACAGAGCTCCTACAATAGCTATGCCAACGATTGCACCAGTGCTCAATCATTTCCACAACGTCGTTCTCTCGCAGCATAATTCTGCGGTCACCTTGGATTTCGACCTCGATGTTGTGGCCGTGGCTTCCTCCACACAAAACTACAACGGTACCGGAGGGCACTTGGAAAACTACTCGGAGTCCAATCCAGGGATCAACTCTGAGAATTCGACCCATGCAGCCAATCTACGATGATAACAGTAGATCTTTGACAGAATGAAGCCACGCTAGGAGATGGTAGTAGCTCCAAGGCGCTAACAGGTATTAAAGAAGGCACCCCAGTGGATGGCAACTTTGAGTCCTCCCTTCACACTGGGGCTGGGGTAGGGGCAGGGGAAGAGATAGGTAAGAACATCCAGTAACAACAAAGAACATACAATCATAGTCTTCAAACTCCAAAATAAGTGGCAAAGGTTGATTGGGTAACGAAATTGGCACGTGGTAAAAAATAATTGGCTGAAGAGACCACCATTTTTCGCCAGAGAAAAACGTCTTCAACGTAAAAATCGTGTTTTAAATGCATATGAGTTGTATACTTGTATTGTATAGCTACATGCAAAATGGTACATATTAACTTATACTAGCAATTGCCCTAAGGAAGGTGCAATAATACTTCGTTAAGGTAATTGTTAGTGGGTAAGTGAGAAAAGGTAGTCCAGTATCTATCATTGCCTAACCAGCATAACCTATTAATAAGAAAAACAACATCATTGGCAAACACATAAGAATTTCACCGACTGACCAAGTTACAATATAAAATTGAGGAAGTTGCAGCAATTTCAAATGTGAAGCATTCCAAGTTCTATTTTTGCACATTTAGATATTGACTTCTCAAAGAGTCTAGAAAACCTATTTTTGATTATAATTTTGAGGTGCAAAGCTTAGGGATGAAGCAGAACACCAAGGACAGCTTTGGCCATGTTGCCATCATAGGTGTATATGAATACATCACTTTCCAAAGCCGCCAATCTATTTTGAAAGTGTTTGATACTTTAGAAAAAGGCCTGTCTGATGAGGAGTCAGTGGATAACCTGCCTGCCTATGTCTTTGTTCCCCGTCTATATGTTTTTCCTTCCAATGGGAATACCTATGCTACTTCAAAAGAAATCTTTTCTATTTTAGTTCTATCCCTCTACACATATATTCAACAAGAAGTGACTACCGTACTTGAGAAATCAAATCTGCAATTATTATATCTATTACTACAGTGCAAAACTAGATCTACGTTATCACATTTACTTAATGAAAATTGGCGAGAGGAAGAGACAACTTGTCCCATGTCACTTTCAGGGCAATCATAAGGTAAACCATCATATGCACCAATTCTTCAATGAATGATGCACTAGTATACAAACATTTGAAATCTAAACAAAACTTATACCTTTCATTGTGTCTTTCAAAATGAAAGGAAAAGGTTATTATATATAAAACTTACAATGGTTCATGCTCCCTCAAGCTAATTCCCTTTTTCTTTTACATTAGAGACTAATTGCAATCTACCATATATTCTATGTGACCAATAATGGAATCATGCTATCATCAGTTCAGTTCACCTTGAGACATGAGTTGGTGGAGGTGAAGACAAGATTCCACTTTCACCGTATGAAGCTGAAGTGACAACTTTGTTCACATTTGTCTCAAACATCTTGGTGCCAAAAACTTTTCTTCATGTCAAAAATTCTTCAAGATATATCAAGGGAGAGAAAAATTGTGCAATAAGCAGTACATGATTATATGGTCCTTACGAAGAAAATATATTTGCTGCACTTAGCTTTTAGTGGAGTTTACATCTTCAAACCTAGGAAATTGGCAGATATAGAAGATCTACAATCCAAACCTCTAAATATTTAGGGTTTTGGAATCCAAGGATAAAAAATTACAAGTTACATGAATAAACTTAGAATTTAAATGTTATTATTTGATTGAATGGAAATTGATCAAATCATATGATAATTAACCAGGGAAATGGTCGCTGCAGGAGCAGCATGAATGTACACAAAATCCATACTTTGACGAGGAGGGAGTGACTTTAACCAGTTAGGAAATGAATACGTATTGTTGGCATCTCGTTTGGAGAGACCCCATAAAGGACCATACAATCTTTGGATAGAGAAGCCAATAGCTATAAGTGTCTGGTGTGGAGATCTATTTGTGATAGATGCAACATATCTGTAATAAGTAGTTCGTGACTGAGTCCAAGATTTCA
>LPNX010216435.1:124602-137793 GCA_001517045.1 Pseudotsuga menziesii | reverse complement strand
GATTGGGATGTAGGTAGGGTTAGAAGCATCCCATGGTGGGCCTTTGTAGTTGACAAAGTCAACAACAACAAACAAAGGAAGCATAGGTGGAGTAGTGGCGATGTTGTACAAGATTGAAACAACTTTACCAAGAGCACCATTAACAAGACCTGCCTCAACCCAAAGGTTTGTTGTAAGCATAACTTGTTGACCAACGGCAAGAAGTACGACCATATATAATTGTTCATCTTTTGGTGCAAGCAGTAGTGTTTGTTTCCTAACTTCTGCAAAACATAATGCAATTTGGACATTTGGTTGTTTAAGCATTTGTTTGTTGTGTAAGGCAACATAATTGTTAGTTGAGAACAAATGGGTGGATTGATCAAATATGCGTTTCTCGGTTTGAGAGAGGGAAGAGGATGTCCTTGACATAAGAAGGGTCCAATCAGCAATAGACGGTGTTGCATTCCTAAGATTTAGGAGAAGTTGGCGGAACTGAATCTAAGAAGGGTCATCTCCTTGTTGACGAAAAACCATTGAGAGGGTTATGAATGTGTCAAAGGTACACCAAAGTGTTTTTCCATGTGATGCTCCTACATACATGGGGATATCTTTAACAGGTGGAAGTTGACCAAGGTCACCTACGAGGATGATAGAGAGGCCTCCAAAAGGGGAAGTTCGATGGGAAGGGAATGCTTCCCGAAGACGAGAGTCAATGTTGGATAAGAGCTTTGGTCCAATGAAACTCATCTCATCAATTAGCACATAACGTATATGGAGGAGTCGTTCTTGAAGATTTGCAAGGGCTTGGCCCTCAAGAGGAAGCATAGTATTTATTGGTATCCGAAGGGCAGAATGTGTTGTAAGGGCATTTATGTTAAATGCTGTGACGCTAGTTGGAGCAAGCAGGAGAAGAGGGGATGAGTTATTTGGAGATGATGAAGAGAAGGCAGCTTGCAAGCATCCAATTAAGTAAGATTTTCTTGTGCCTGCAGTTCCTTGGATGATCATACGTAATGGTTTTGTGGTAGTGTGTTGTGTGTAGTGGGACATAATAATTTCAAAGGCTGTGCGTTGTGTTGGAGAAAAACAATTAGGAGAAGAAGGAGTTGAAAAAGGTTGTAGTTCTGCTTGATTTGAGCGGTTCAAGTTAAGAAATGAGATGGCTGAGTTTTGCAAGTGTAAAGGTATCTGCGTGTGGCCCCAATTGTGATTGGTGTCAAATTCACGATGACCAAGCATGTCAAGATCATCAAGTTATAGGTTGTTCCTAGGGTGGAGTTGAGAGAGGAGTTTCCATTCTGACAGGTCAATAGAGCAAGCAGGATGATCTTCACGAGGGGGAGGTGTATTAACAGAAATAGTTTGAGTGGGTGAAGTTTGTCGGTCAACATGCCAGGGATTGTATCTCCCACGAAAGGATTCCCATGCAGAGACAATTTCCAAGTCTGAGGAGCCAATATCTTTTGGCACATTGCGGAAAGGTTTGTACAGTAAGAGTTCACTCCAACAGAAATCAACATAAAGAGGAGAGGTGGAAGGAGGGATGTCAAGGAAACGAGGAAGGACACGCACGATCTTAGCCGGTTTGTGTAGCTTCCATTGACATTTTTTCCTACGTGCAAAAAAGGACAAAGAGCGGGAAGCTTCGAGAAGGGGAAGGGGTTCAAGCGAAGCGGGTCTTTGCATGTATGCGGAAATGAAGTTGGTTGGCAGGGGGGTGTTGGGGACATCTAGCGAGACACGTTTGAAAACGGTTTGGGAGGTGTTCATGGAAATAAATGTATGATTGCAAAGAGTCAAGGGAAGTTTTTGTAGCATATGGAAGGTTTCTTGTGCTCCAATGTATCGATCAGCCACAGTTTCAGACAATAGTTTTCGGATAGGTAATAAGATTCCCTCTTCTGCAAGGGGGGCATGTGCAATACGTGTTAGAATGTCATGGTAGCTATCAGATTTGTTCTTTGCTTTTGAAGAATACTTTGAAATGTATGAGAGGACAGCATGGCACGAGAGCACTGGCTGGAAATCAACATTAGCTCTCCATACTGAGAGCATAAGAGGGTTGTGTATGTTTAGAAGCGCACCATTTCTAGCGGGGGTATATTTTTTTTGGCCAGAGCTGTCAATGAACATAGAAGATGTTTCCTGTAGGTCAAATGAAAAATCATAGCGGCAAACGAGGGTTGTGCCTTTTTTGCAAAGATAAGAGAATTCATTGCATTTTTTGTGGCATTGCATAGAATTGACAAGGGTTTCATAGTCGTCATTATGGTTTCCTTCACGTATGGAGGATGCTGCAAGTGTGCAAGGGTCTTGGTGAGATGCTCGATGGAAGGCAAAGACACGAAGGTGCGCGAGACGAGGGTTCCATGCTGTTAAGAAGCTGTCAAAGTATGTTTTTGCACTATCAACAGTGAGGGGATCATTCCAATCAAGGCTATCCATATTAGGTGCATCCTCCAACCAAATGAATCCATGTATATGAGAAGAACCTTGGTTTTTCCATTCATACCTATATTAAAAAGGGAAGCAAAAACAAAAGATAAAGTTAGGGAAAATTTTGAAATGTGAAGCAGTAAAATGAAATAAAATGCAAAGAGTGAGAAGAACAAACCTGCACCAGTAATATTTTGTCTTGAATGTGTGTAGCAGGACCTCTTCAAGGAAGATGGTGAATCTATGGTGCATATATAAAGACGTAGTATGTGGATTGGTTATAATGTTATGAATTCTCCATTGGAACTGTGAAGGGAATGAAGTTGGAGGATGCGAAAGCATGAGCATGTGAAGGTCATGCCATTTGGTGTCAGCTGCACTGAGGGTAAAAAAAAGGTTGGGCTACCAAGCTGGGTGATCATATCACACAATTCACCTCGTCGTTTGTTCCAGAGAGAGCGGGTGCCATGTAGAGCAGAGCCAAACCGCATGTCATGATCAGCAACACGAGAGTCTAGCATTTGGCTAAGTTGTGTGTGCAAAGCCGAAACAGTTGCGGGGAGTGTGTCTACCAGGTTGCATTTAACAAAAACAACTGCGGTGGCCTGGCTATGATGGCGCATCATAAGATTGTACAAGTAGTAGCGGAAGCGAGGGTGTTGGGCAAACCTATTATCATGGAATTGGATAAGGTGCAAAGCATATTCTTGCGTGGAGACTTCGTAAAGACGAGGTTGTTTTAGCATGGGAGCCCCTGTGGGAAATAGAGTTGGGAATTCCATTGAGAGGAGCCCTTTCGTATTGTATTCATTTATTGGAGAAAGACCAATGGGGGGCCAATCAATTGATGTTGAAGGGGTGGTAGGGGTTGTAGATGCAAACCGCCTAATTTCTTTAGTCTCAGTGCGAGAATCTGGGAGTGCAAAAACAAAGGACGAGGTTTCAATGCTTGTTGGAATTGGAATTGAAGGTGTTGCATCATCAGTAGTGGGTGAGGGTAGTTGGAGGTCAATCCCAGGGGTTGTGGCATGGTGAAGAAGGGAGGACACATCTGTGGGTTCAAGTGGCAAAGCATGTAATGCTTGGAGGTCAAGGTGGTCATCCTTGTAATACGGGTCATTGGAGATTTTGAATTCCAATGCAGCTAGAACATTTGAACGGCTAACAATAAATTCATAAGGCTTGTTTGTAGCATTGAATTTCCAAACAACAAGGATGTCCAAGTCTGCTAAGAGGCATGGAAGAGAGGTGGCTATTGTGGAGATATCTTGTGGGAAGCTAATAGTATGGCCGGAGTATTTGTATTGGCCACCACGTGCATGTGTAACTTGAGGTATTGGATTGACTCGGGCAATTAGCATTTCTTCTATTTGAGTCAGGCATGCAAGTTCAATTGGTTGGTTTCCAGGATCCATGTTGTTATCTGTGGAGAAGAAATGGCCATGTCGATCATTACTACATCAAGAGCATGTATAGATTCCACTTGAGAAATTTGTTTTCATTTTTGGATATGATTCCTTGCATATGGAGCAAACATGAAGTGGGTGGAGCCAAGAAAGTCGATTAAGAAAGCAAGCGTGACCATCTAGCAAGGGGGTGGTTGGAGGTGGGGGTGTAGTGGATGTGTGCATTGGGGTAGGGTTGATTGAAGCATTAATGTTTCCACTCCTAGATTGATAAGTAAGACGTCTTTGCGGATTTTGGCGGTCCTTTGTTTGGCTATAAAGAAGCCTTCTATGTGCATTTATTTGGTCATGTGTAGTATTGGGCAACATGGGTTGTTGAAGAGGAGTTTGCCTTGAACCTAGAGGAGACATTGATGGAAATTTCAAATGTTATAAATGTGTAATTGTAATAAAAAGTCGAGGCATGTACATTAAAAGCAAGATATGCAAAGTACAAATAAGAAGGTATGTCTACATATAGAAAATAACGCATTGCAAAAGTTTTTGCAAGAAATAACGTAAAAAGCAGTTTTTGTGATGTATGTGGAGCATTTATGTATGTGAAAAGAAACCAAGGAGTAGCATAGTAGAAAAAAGAAATGCACATATATGACATAATAAACATTGTATACATGTAAGAAAACGTGAAATGTTTTATGGATAGATATGTATGGCGTGCTTTAAAAATAAACACGTAATGTATACGATAACACATCTGCCATGTGAGCATAAAATTTACAGTAGCTAATTACATTGCAGATATTTGAAAAAAAGATAGGAAAGTAAGGGAAAAGTATATATACAAGCAATGAAGGAAGGAAAGCGCGGGGGGGGGATATAGTGATCATGATGAAGTGGAAGAAACATAATTGGGTTGAGATGAGGTGGAATGCATTTGGAGAGATGGGATGGTGTATTGTAGGGTACGATGTGTTGAAGCAAGGACTGAGGGAAGAGTAAGATGTGGAAGGGTGAGTAAAAGTGGTGGTTGGAATAGCCAAGGGTGGAGTATATGAAGGGGAGGTTAGAGACGGCATGCAACATGATGGCTTTGAGTAGTGAGTGCAGATATTTCTTCAAGGAGGTTGGTTGATGCAGTAGCATAAGGAATCTCTTCTGAATTGGCAATGGTTGTCTTCAAGCGTGTACTGGAGTTGAAAGTCTTCGTCTTAATGGACAAGGTGAACAAGTATCAGTGTGAAGTTACGTGTAGAGAGAGATCCTTTATGGTCGAGGGATCGGTGGCGAGCAGGCATAAATCCTTTCAAGAGACACCAATTAATTTGTTGGCTGCATCATCAAAAGTTGTGGCCCCGTTGATCTGGCTGGTGTGTTCTTGCAAGGAAAGATTTAAAATGTATCTGTAGTCACATTCTGTGAATTCACCATCACATTTGCTGCAATGCCAAGTGTTGAAAGCTCTATGTGCAACTTTCTTCATGCATTGAACACCATCAACAAAGAGAGGGCATGTAAGGAAGTGGAAATCATCCATGTTAATGTCAACAATGGAAGCGCGCACAAAGAACCATAGGTTCTTATCAGAGGGTTGCATGCTTTGCAAGTTGGAAATTGTTTTAGATGGGTGTGTTCGAGACATAAAGCCTATGTATTTGCAGCTCAAGGATGGCGATGCAACGCGAAATCCATGATCAGTTTACCATTTTTGAAGGCGATGGGTTGCCTCAATATCTGGATTGATAAGGATGGTACTACTGGGAACACTTCCAATTGTTTTACCATTGTAATATGTAAGATGACCTCTCTTTATTGCAAGGACAGGTGGTGGGTCGAAGGAGTATAGTGAAGCGACATGTGAACCCTCAGTGTGGCAATGATGACCCCAAAGTGTGACATCAATGCTAAAACATGATGTGTCTCTAAGGCAAACGGTTCTCCTACTTGTTTCAGAACTGTCTTTTTTCCGAATTGTAGATGCAGGCGAGACAGAGCTAACAATGCCAATCAGGTCAACCCTGGAATTTGAAGGTAAACTTTGGAGGTCATTGATTGTTTTAAAGTGGAAGGAATGTAAAGGAATGGAGGGGAATGCATCGAGGCAAGGGTGGATGGTCAACATAGATGAAAGGACAATCTCAAGATGGTTGTTCAAATGGTTATATGAAGGGTTGCTTGTTTTGATTTTGCCATTCGAGATAGTGTACACTATCTCGATTTCAACAAGGGAATAGAAGGTGTCAACAACGTTGTTAAAGGCAGAGACATGGATCTCTTCTCCAGAACAATCAATAAGGTCAAAGCCAAATAGTTTCCCTGGGACGTGTTGGTTGGTGTATTCATGGATGGGTGTCTTGGCAAGCACACAACATTGAATGCACCATTTTTTATAGTTGGGATTGAGTGCTTTGAATGGAATTACAGTTGTTGGCATGGGTATTAGTGTATCTGATGCTTGGGATGAGTGAACATCGCTTTCTTGTATGGGGCGACTGGATTGGCTAGTTGATGAACCAATTGGAACGCCAAAGCTAGTTGGTAGTAAAAGAGGAACAGGGCTCCCAACAAGGGCAATCTTGCGGTGGACCAGTTCAAGATCGAATATTGTAATAGTCCTGTAGGAGAAAAAGGTAAGAATTAGTAAAGGTATTATAAAATTGATAATGTTGGTGGTAGGTAAAAATGTAGAAGCTAAGCTACCTAAGAGAGGCCCTAAAATAGTGGGCAGAAAAGTACGTGTTATTATGGACGACGATGCAGGTTCACTTGGCGAGCTTGATGACAGAGCCTTCTTGGAGTTCTCCATTTGATATGAGGGAGTTGAAGGTAGTTGGGAGCAAAGTCTGGTGCGTGTTGTTACCATCTGAGATATTAATCCAGAAATGTGGAGTAGTTGCATTTGTTGGTCTGAATGGGTGGAGTGAAAAAACCTACAGAAGTGGTTGAAGATGTATAGCACCAGACAACAAAGAAGATATTGCATTTTCTGTGAAGGGTGCCTCCATTATGCGAGGAAAACATTGAGAGCAAGAGGAAACAAATGTGTAAGTATATGAAATTTTTTTTTTGTGTATATATACATATATGTATATAAATATACTATTGCACGAGTGACATACAACCATGCGATACGTACAATGAAACTGTAGCAAGCAGAAGAGTAGAATGTACAATAGTGCCATATATATACTATTTGTTTTTAATATAATGTGAGAAAAAAACATGCAATGGAACTATGCAAATTTAGGTTGTAAATGCTTAAAGTGTATTAGAGGCATGATCCAGCAAGGAATTTATTGGATACTTTGGCCCTTCTCGACATATCCCTTCTGGTCAACCAACTATCTCATTATGATCCTCATTCTGTGTTTTATTGAGTCCTATTGTCGTCGATTCAATACACCCCTCGTTCTACTTTTCTGATGCAACACAGTCTATTTGTCCTCTAATCTTCCATATCTAGGTTTGCATTCTTTTCCATTAGTGTATAGGGAGGAGATTCAAACCAACGATGTGACGCACAAGTCAACAAAGGGCTTGACTATCTTCTCTCTCTGAACGCAGGTATTTTTTTCCTTGTGTGTCATCACTGTATAATTATGTGTTATTCAAAGGATTGACTATCATGTGTTATTCAAAAAATTGAATAAAAATTATATAATTAGTTCAAATATATGAAACTACTATTGATATGCTTCTTGATCTAATACTTGTAATATAAGACAATAATCATAATACTAAATTGGAATAATACTAAAAGTAGATACATTTGGGGATCTCTCTGATAGCTGTAAAGTCAGAGAATTCCAGCCATCCAACCAAAATGGGGACATAAAAGCATAAATTTTGCCAAGGGAAGACTTTTATCATCATTCCTATAGCAACAGGTTAGAAAATCTAGCTAAAATAATTCATGAGAGACCAAGAAACATATGAATTGGGAGCATAAAAAAAAGGATGATAGGCACATCCATGTCAGCAAAAGAACCATTCATTCAAACTGAATGATTGTGCCTCATAAAGAGATTGAAAGGGAAAAAAGGGAAAAGCCTGGCACAAGCCAAAATAACTGAAATATCCCATGATCAATGATCATACCATCTAAAGATCCAAAAAATTCCCCATGCCCTGGGGCCAACGAAAGAGCCTGTTTGGAGAGACTGTCAGCCTGCTAGTTATGCTCGCGGTAGATATGATTGATGGTCACTAAAGGGACATGATGCAACAGAGAAAGAATGTCATCAAACCAATGACTCAGAAGTGGGGTGTTCAATGAAGCAGTTCTCTTCACCCAAGAGATGATAACCAGTGAATCCCCAAATACAGATAATAGAGGGATCCCCAAATGAATGGCAACCGAAAGTAGTGACCAAATAGGCAGAAACTCTAATTTGGTGTTGGTGCATCTATTATCCTAGGTTAAGAGCTTGTTGGCTATTTATAACTATAACATAATAATAAAAAAATTAATTCCATAAAATAAACATAAGTTTTTTTAATTCCATGCATAAGCAAAGTTATTTTATTTGTGAAATGTACCAAAACAATCCTCAATAACTACTTCATATTTGCATCATAACTTCATACCAAATTTACCCGTCAACAAACTTTCAAATATGTGTATTGAAGAAAAGGCTCTTATTTGCAAAGAAGTGCCACATTTTTTTCATTACATTCCTCTCTAAGATCACCTTCAGAATGCAGAAGAATTCTGCAAATGCAGATACATTTGCGGATCTCTCCGATAGCTGTAAAGCCGGATAATTCCAGCCATCCAACCAAAATGGGGAAAAAAGCATAAAGTATACCAAGGGCAGACGTTTATCATCATTCCTGTAGAAACAGGTCAGAAAATCTATCTGAAAAAAATTCATGAGAGACCAAGAAACATATGAATCAGGAGCATAACAAGAACGCTGATAGGCACATCCATCTCAGCAAAAGAACCATTCATTCAAAATGAATGCTTGTGCCTCAAAAAGAGAGTGAAAGGGAAAATCCCAGCACAAGCCAAAATAACTAAAATATCCCATGATCAATGACCATACCATCTGAAGATCCAGAAAATTCCCCATTCCCCGGGGCCAACGAAAGAGCCTATTTGGAGAGACTGTCAGCGTGCTGGTTATGCTCGCGGTAGATATGATTGATGGTCACTAAAGGGACATGATGCAGTAGAGAAAGAATGTCTTCACACCAATGACTCAAAAGTGGATTGTTCAATGAAGCAGTTCTCTTCACCCAAGAGATGATAACCTGTGAATCCACGAATACAGATAACAGAGGGATCCCCAAATGAATGGCAACCAAAAGTAGCGACCAAATACGTAGAAGCTCTAATTTGGTGCTGGTGCATCTATTATCCTAGGTTAAGAGCTTGTTGGCTATTTATAACCATAACATAATAAAAAAAATTAATTCCATAAAATAAGCATAAATTTTTTTAAATCCATGCATAAGCAAAGTTATTTTATTTGTGAAATGTACCAAAACAATCCTCAATAACTACTTCAGATTTGCATCATAACTTCATACCAAATTTACCCTTCAACAAACTTTCAAATATGTGTATTGAAGAGAAGGCTCTTCTTTGCAAAGAAGTCCCACATTTTTTTTGGTTACATTCCTCTCTAAGATCACCTTCAGAATGCAGAAGAATTCCACAAATGCAGATACATTTGCGGATCTCTCTGATAGCTGTAAAGCCGGATAATTCCAGCCATCCAACCAAAATGGGGACAGAAAAGCATAAAGTCTGCCAAGGGTAGACTTTCATCATCATTCATGTAGCAACAGGTTAGAAAATCTATTTGAAAAAATTAATGAGAGACCAAGAAACATATGAATCAGGAGCATAACAAGAACGCTGATAGGCACATCCATGTCAGCAAAAGAACCATTCATTCAAAATGAATGCTTGTTCCTAAAAAAGACAGTGAAAGGGAAAATCCTGGCACAAGCCAAAATAACTGAAATATCCCGTGATCAATGATCATACCATCTGAAGATCCATAAAATTCCCCATGCCCCAGGGCCAACGAAAGAGCTTGTTTGGAGATACTGTCAGCCTGCTAGTTATTCTCGTGGTAGATATGATTGATGGTCACTAAAGGGACATGATGCAACAGAGAAAGAATGTCATCACACCAATGACTCAGAAGTGGGGTGTTCAATGAAGTAGTTCTCTTCACCCAAGAGATGATAACCTGTGAATCCCCAAATACAAATAACAGAGGGATCCCCAAATGAATGGCAACCGAAAGTAGTGACCAAATAGGCAGAAGCTC
This sequence comes from Pseudotsuga menziesii, assembly GCA_001517045.1. Lineage (NCBI taxonomy): Eukaryota > Viridiplantae > Streptophyta > Pinopsida > Pinales > Pinaceae > Pseudotsuga > Pseudotsuga menziesii. Next base: position 127,685 of record LPNX010216435.1, on the reverse strand, counting down.
TAATTTGGTGCTAGTACATCTATTATGCTAGGTTAAGAGCTTGTTGGCTATTTATATCCATAACATAATAATAAAAAATTAATTCCTTATAATAAGCATAAATTTTTTTAATTCCATGCATAAGCAAAGTTATTTTATTTGTGAAATGTACCAAAACAATCCTCAATAACTACTTCAGATTTGCATCATAACTTCATACCAAATTTACCCTTCAATAAACTTTTAAATATTTGTATTGAGGAAAAGGCTCTTGTTTGCAAAGAAGTGCCACATTTTTTTTTTTACATTACTCTCTAAGATCACCTTCAGAATGCAGAAGAATTCCGCAAATGCATATACATTTGCGGATCTCTCTGATAGCTGTAAAGTCAGATAATTCCAGCCATCCAACCAAAATGGGGACAGAAAAGCATAAAGTCTGCCGAGGGCAGAATTTTATCATCATTCCTATAGCAACATGTCAAAAAATCTATCTAAAATAATTCGTGAGAGACTAAGAAACATATGAATCAGGAGCATAACAAGAAGGCTGATAGGAACATCCATGTCAGCAAAAGCACCATTCATTCAAACAGAATGCTTGTGCCTCAAAAAGAGAGTGAAAGGGAAAATCCCGGCATAAGCCAAAATAACTGAAATATCCCATGATCAATGATCATACCATCTAAAGATCCAGAAAATTTCCCATGCCCCGAGGCCAACGAAAGAGCCTGTTTGGAGAGACTGTCAGCCTGCTAGTTATGCTCGCGGTAGATATAATTGATGGTCACTAAAGGGACATGATGCAGCAGAGAAATAATGTCATCACACCAATGACTCAGAAGTGGGGTGTTCAATGAATCAGTTCTCTTCACCCAAGAGATGATAACCTGTGAATCCCCAAATACAGATAACAGAGGGATCCCCAAATGAATGGCAACTGAAAGTAGTGACCAAATAGGTAGAAGCTCTAATTTGGTGCTGGTGCATCTATTATCCTAGGTTAAGAGCTTGTTGGCTATTTATAACCATAACATAATAATAAAAAAATTAATTCCATAAAATAAGCATAATTTTTTTTTTAATTCCATGCATAAGCAAAGTTATTTTCTTTGTGAAATGTGCCAAAACAATCCTCAATAACTACTTCAGATTTGCATCATAACTTCATACTAAATTTACCCTTCAAAAAAATTTGAAATATGTGTATTGAAGAGAAGGCTCTTCTTTGCAAAGAAGTTCCACATTTTTTCGTTACATTCCTCTATAAGAGCACATTGAGAATGCACAAGAATTCTGCAAATGCAGATACATTTGGGGATCTCTCTGATAGCTATAAAGTCGGAGAATCCCAGTCATCCAACCAAAATGGGGACATGAAAGCATAAAGTTTGCGAAGGGAAGACTTTTCTCATCATTTCTGTAGAAACAGGTCAGAAAATATATCTTAAATTTAAAGGGTGATTCCATGAAGATGGGTAACACTTTTTGGCCAAATTTGGCGATGAAAACCTGATTTTTTACTCATGTCCTAGATAGAATCCCTCAAAACGCATATATGCCATGTGAATTTTGACTTACAGTAAAAAAACAAATTGTAGAATATTATGTTGGCTTCATAGTGACATTTTAAAAAAAATATTCCAATGTCATTTAATGTGTGAATTTTTGCATTTAATGAATTGTGTGACCTTAAAAATTTGAAGAAGCTAATAAGTGGCTCGTGTCCACGTAGAGTAATTCAATCATGCATTAATAATTTTATAAAAATAAATATATGAGCATGATCTACATAAAATGCACTGTGATGTGCATATTTTTTTGTTAATTTTTTTTGCATTATACAATTATTTATTATTTTTCGAAAGTGACCACATTCGATTTCAGCATCGTTTTAAACACATATTTGTCCACGTAAAGGAATTTTTTCTATTTTTTCAAAACTTGAAAAACCAAAGATACCCTTTTGAAGAGGACACGTCGATATGTGATGTGTGCATTTTAAAGAATTTTTTGGCTGTGTATTTTTAACTCTGTGGATTTTTCTTTGAGTTGCTTCGAAGTTGCAGTGTGGTTTTCTAAGTATAAGTTTTAGAAGTAATTAAAAAATAAATTTCATATGAATGCAAAAATGTGTGTATGATATCTCAATGGATAGAAGATTCGTTGGTGAATTTATCGGTATCAACTCCGCTCAGTTATGTGCTAGGAATGGTAGGGTTTACACCTCTGCAAGGCATAGGAAATTTTTCATTTGCTTGAATGTGGGCTAAGTCTATTTTTTTAAGCCCTCGACCGAGGTATAAACCTCGACCGAGCTATTTAAATACCTCGGTCGAGGTCTTAACGAAACCTCGACCGAGGGTTTGTAAAGCCCTCGACTGAGGGTTTAACAAACCCTTGGTCGAGGTTTTGTTAAGACCTCGACCGAGGTATTAGCTCGGTCGAGGTCCTAGTAAACTCCTTTGGAGCAAAAGCCCGGGAGTGAATTCAAACATTAATGACACTCCAACTACAAAAATTTATGACACCCCAACCATCTTTCCCACCCGAATTTTTTATGAAACTCTATATAAACATAACTCTATCCTTCAATATTACATAATTTCTTTGAAAAAATGTTTGTTTTGTAATACAAATTTAGCATTGTAGATTGTTTTGTAGGTATCAATTTGAATTGTTGATCAATCACAATGGGAAGCAACCAACGTCGAACAAGAAGAAATGAAAGAAATCAAAACAAAATTGAAGAGAAAAGAGAGAAAGATAAACAAAGGAAGAGGAGAAAAAGAACAATCTTGAGAGAAGAAGAAATTCCAAATGAAGCTATGATGGAGGAAGCAAATCCCATTGATATATGTATAATTTCAAAGTTATGCAATTTGATTTTCATTTTGATAGTTTACAATTTGATAAATTTCAAAGTTATGCAATTTGATTTTCATTTTCATAGTTTACAATTTGATAGATTTCATAGTTTACAATTTCATAGTTGATAAATTTCATAGTTGATAAATTTCATAGTTGATAAATTTCATAGTTTACAATTTCATAAATTTCATATTCATGTAAATTTCAATTCCATAGTGTTAGAAAATTCACAA
>LPNX010216435.1:107504-118846 GCA_001517045.1 Pseudotsuga menziesii | reverse complement strand
AATATGCTTAAAATAATGTCACTTATGGTCAACCATAGGCATACATGGTTGACCATTGCCAATGATCAACTATGATCAAACATTACTTGTCATGGTCAATGGTGGTGAAGCATGTTTGACTATATGAATGATGCAATGGATTCCATCGTGATACTCTTCTTGCAAGGTGCCAAAATGGCCATCTCAAAGAATTAATCATTAATAACAAAATACCTAATTGTTACTATAAATAGTTGAGGGAGATCCTCACATATAATCCATGGAAAATGACTCCCAAGTCTTATTTAGAGTAAGTAGACAAGTGTACAAGCATTGTTCTTTAAGGTATATGGATTGCTTATGATTGCAATTATTTTTCAACTTACCTGGTGTTTGAATGAATTGCAAGGGCTTGTGGATGGTGGGTGTGGATGATCATTTCCCTTCCAAGAATATAAAGCTTCTACTAGCGACATGTGTGACTAACATAATACATTTCATTGGCATAGGAAGGGTACTTATGGATTGTGTCAAAGAGTTTCTTATTTCTCTAGTCCACTAGATGTCCATCATGCTATGTGAGGATTGCACCTACAACATAATATTAGGCATCTAACTTACACTTAACTGATTGTTGTTTGTTTGGTGACATGAAGATTGGTGATAAGCATAGGTGACATTCGAAATCCTTGAATGCTTTACACTACACCTTGGATAAAGATAATTATATTTGGATCTATCCTTGATCACCTTGCTTAGGGGGGAAGTGATGTGAAAGAACCTAAATTCAAACCTATGGCCGAAGTTGGAAAGGCCCAAGAAGTTGCAAAAGTCCTTTAGTGTCACTAGGGTTGGGTAATCATAAATGACATGGATCTTCATTGGATCCACATGCACAACATGATCATTTATGGTATGTATCCTAAATATTGAATTCTTTGAATGATAAATGAATAATTATTTATATCAGTATATGACTTATGTTGTTGAAGGGTGTTGAACACTTAATAATGCGTTTTATATGTTCCTTCTAGGTTTTACTAAAGATGAGGACATCATCTAGATATATGACCAAAAAGGAAGTTGTGAATGGGCATACATTATCATCCATCATCCGTATGAACATTTTTGTGAATTATTTAAGTTTAAAAGCATTTTCAACCACTCAAAGGTACCTTCTCTATAACTGAATTGATTGAGAAGATCATTGATCTAGGGGAACTATATTGTGGTTCTTGAGTTGATTGAGAAGATCATTGATCTAGGGAACTATATTGTGGTTCTTGGTTGTGATTTGTCTCTATGGTTCATATAGGTTTGTTTAGTTGGTGTTTTATGGATTTTTTTCAATCCTCCATGAATTCACGGAGGATTGAAAAAAACCGGGCAGCATTTCGGCTTGCCCGGGACACATTTCAAAATTAAACCGGTAGCATAAACGCTACCGGTTGACATAATTTATATATATATATAACAAATTAACAAAAAAAATCAATTTAACTACAAATTTTCAAAAATCCGGCAGCATTTCTCCTTGCCGGTAGACATTTTAAACATGAAAATAATAAAAACATACATTTACCATATTTTAAAATAAATTTTATAAATTTATTAAAATTTTTTTTAATTCCATTTAAATTGAAAAACAATTATTTAAACTGAAAAACAATTATTTTAACTGTTACCTCTTGGGTCCGACGCCATCGTGACGAGGTTGGGTTGCTTCGGGGTGCTTGGGTTGCTTCAGGGTGCCAATGCTTACATTGCTCTCACTTCGTATCTCGGTCGAGCTTTCATGGTGTAGTTTTGTGAAACAAACGGCCGGGGCCCGCGGCCTCTATTTATAATTTTTTCAATACAAGCACCTCGGTCGAGGTAAATACCTCGACCGAGGTGCATACCTCAACTGAGGTATTTATTAACCCTCGGTCGAGGTTTTAATAGCTCGACCGAGGGTTATTAAATACCTCGGTCGAGGGCTTAAAAGAACCTCGGTCGAGGGCTTGATAAAGCCTCGGTCGAGATATTAAAACCTCGGTCGAGGGCTTGTTAAACCCTCGACCGAGGTGCGTTTTTTCCTTTTTGCCAAAATGCGCTTGCCAAAAAGTGTTACCCAGGTCCGCGGATTCACCCGTTAGTCCCTTGAATGCTTATAGTTCTCATTTGATGCTTGATTTAGCCATTTGTTGTAGCTTGAATCAAGATTGGTTTTAATCGGTTTCCATTGATTCAGGGTTTGAGAAAAGATATTATTATTACATTTTAGTTGCATGAATTAATTTTCTTCACTTTTTCGAATCTCGATTCTTTTATGTTGATTGCATATTTTCTTTGTAAATACTTATCATTATTCAAAAAAATAAATGAGCTCTACAAAGCTAAGCGAAGAGAAAAATGGTCTATGCACTAGGTTCCTATGAATTGATTGTAGGATACCTATTGGCACGAGACCAACATTCATCTAATGCAATAATCAATTGGCATAATTACAATGCATAATTGTATTAGCCTCCAGTGACAAATATTCTTCCAGAAGACTACCATTATCAACCAAAGATCTTTTGAGGTTGTTTGTACTTCATTGATGGTACTGATTCTCTATTGTTTAATTCCTGTATATTGTTGAGGTTGTTGCTTTGTTTTTTTTTGAGCTGGGTCGTAGTCTTGATCAGGCTGCTAAACCTTACTAAACCTTACTAAACCTTCCTAGGATGATATGTGACTATATTGATGATTCTATCTTGGGTCGTGACATTTGAGACCTTGCTTGACCTTGTGGGCTGTTGTAGATAGGGCCATGACTTTTTGGGCTTCTATATATGTCTTGTGAACCTTATGGGATTCTAGATCTGAACCATGAACACTTGTTAAATTGTTAAACTCATTTGTGACTGTTTAAAGGATGTTTGGATTAAGTTGTGATCATTGTGAGACCGCTAAGTTTGAACCGTAAATTTCCTAAGGTCTGTTCATCCTATTAGAAACGGATGCAATTTTTTTAGGCCTGTTTGGAGTAGGTTATCACTGCTGGTTGTTTTGACATGTTAATATAGGTCTGTAATAATGAATTAGTAGCTTCATAATAGTGATAGATCAGATCTGAAGCAATCCCAAACTGATGTGTGTTCAAGTAGTGGTAGGGGGGTTGATTTTTGATGGGATTGAGACTCCCTGACCATTTGCTGGATGGACAAGCTGAATTTGTCTCTCATCTATTGTTCTCAGAGTCCCTATCCTCTATGTTCTTCATTTTTGGTCTATCAGTTCAATTATTATGGAGTCCTAAAGAATGCCAAACATAATCCGAACCCCAATTCATCGGTAGTCTAGTATCTTGTGATTTTTCTTAGACTGTGTATTTCAATGACTGTCAAGGTCATACCTGCTTCAATTTATAAGGTATTCATCTATTATGATGGATCTAGATAGAAACGAGAGATAACCTACTTGTTATGTTGAGTCGGGACTTTTATAATTATATCTAAAAGCTAAAAGCTAACAATACAAAGTGGGATCCCAAAAGTAGCTCCTATAAAAAGTTAAAAGATAACAATACAAAGTGGGATCCCAAAAGTAGCTCCTATAAAAAGCTAAAAGCAGAACTCAAACCTAACCCCAAATCCATATATGAATTTGAGGTTATGTTTTAGGTAAAAATAGATTCTACATTATACTTTTTTGTTGTAACATTGATGATTTGAGCTACATTACCTTCATGCAGCTTATTTTAAGATTGACGGTTTGATATCTATCTCTTGCATTGTCTCTTTCTTGTATCTGATAGGAAATGACGCTGGAATTTGAGAAAGCTAGGCCAAGGAGCTATTTCTTCACATAGATAGTTTCCTAACATTAAATGATAAATAACTAATTTGACAACACTTTCGCTAAGAAAGAATGGGCTCATTCAAGTACATGAAACCATGTTGGTGTTTAGCACAAATATCTTGACAAATGTTTATGGTTTGTTTATTGCTTTTGTTTGAAGCATTTTGTCGATTTTTGAAGTTTGTGTGTATTTTGGTTAAACATTGTGTTAATTCCTTTGAATGATTCTAGTTCTCATTTGATGCTTGATTTAACCCTTTGTTGTAGCTTGAATCAAGGTTGGTTTTAGGATTTGAGAAAAGATTATTTTATTAACTTTTAGTTGCATGAATTAATGTTCTTCAATTTTTCAATTATTTTACGCTGACTGTATATTTTCTTTGTAAATAGTTATCATTATTAAAAAAAATAAATGAGCTCTACATATCTAAGCGAAGAGAAAAATGGTCTATCCACTAGGTTCCTATGCATTGATCGTAGGATACCTATTGGCACAAGACCAACATTCATCTAATGCAATAATCAATTGGCATAATTACAATGCATAATTGTATTAGCCTCCATGACCATCATTGGCTAGTGGAAGCCAAGATCGAGCATAATGTATGATTCTATGAGTTTATCAGTTTGTCAAGATTCAGGTCCCCACATGTCCGTTGGAGCATTAAGGGACGAGATAACAAGTGGAGTCCCCACTTTCCTTGAATCTAGTCAGTGTAGTTGTGTTTCACTGACACCTTCCTATTGTGACTTGTGAGTCTACATGTTCTGTTGTTGATGATGTGGTTCATGTTATTTGACTAATGTTGTTATTCTTTTATTTTGACAATATTATATAAATCAGTGAAAGATTCACCAGTTTTTACAATTTTTTATAATGAAGTTAAATATTTGCCAAGTTTTTACAACATTATATAATAAAATGAAAGATTCGCCAAGATTTTACAATATTATATAATAAAATGAAAGATTTGCCAAAATTGTACAACATTATATAATAAAATAAAAGATTCGCCAAATTTTTTATATATACATATTATATTATTGATAAAATCGCCTTCAACTTTTCCTATATATCGGAGAGATTCGCCCAATTTTTATACATATAATTCTAGGGGGGGTTCTTAAAATCATCCTTGCTGCAATTGCAATTTAGGTTCCATCAACTCTGGTGCACTCATGCGGTAAGGAGCTTTTGAAATCGGAACTGATCCTCATGTTAGTTTTATGGAAGAATGTAGGTCTTGTTCCGGAGGTAATCCACGGATTTCCTTAGGGAATACATCCTTGAATTCTACAAGAATGGGAAAGTCCTCTATGCGTTGTTCTCTCTCAACCTCTATGTCTCGGATATTTACTCCAAATAACTTGTAGCCTTTTCTAATGCACTTCTTTGCTTGTAAGGCATATATCTGCCTTACCAAAACTTTCTTTGGTACACGCTAAATCTTTACTTGATTCCCTTGGCTATCTGTACACAAGATTGACATCTCTAAGAAATTGGGAATGACATGGTGTTGTTCCAACCAGTCCATGCCAATAAGTATATTATATGATCCTAAGGGTAGGATGTTCAGGTTTACTTTCGTTGGATAACCATTCAGGTTTACCTCACATTCTTTAACTAATTTTGAAACTTTTTGTTTTGTACCTGTGGCTAATTGTACCAGCCAAGGTTTATCGTGTTTTACTTTGCCTAACCTACATACATCAACAATTTTAGGAGATACATATATCCAGCAAGCACTAGGGTCAATAAGTATTGAATCAGAGGCGTTTAAGATATTACCTTCAATATCAACTATGGTAGCCAGATGGTATGCCTGTCGACCATCCAAGGATGCATAAATCCACGATGTCTCGGCTATGTCCGCTATCGTTGGTTCTTCTTGTAAGTTGTGCAAGACCCCATTGGTATTTTTCTTAAAATCTTGGGAATAATGAGTCCCACTACCTTTCCATCATTTGATCTGTATCAGGGTAACATTGGATCCCCCAACTGCTACAGGCTTGTTAGCATTTGGAGTTGGTACATATGTTTTTGTACCTGATTTGTTGAATTTCTTGTTCGCTGGAAAACTATTGTTTTGTTTCCTGTATGGGGGTGGGTTAAAACTTTGTTTGTGGTTGTCAAAGAAGTTCTTAGACGTGTCTTTGTTTCTTTTCATGTTCTCTTTCCTTAGTTGTCCATGCTCATAGAAAAGAATAGCTTTGTGCAATGTGGTGTCCAAGGTTTTAGGCATGTCAAACTCAATTCTTTCCCGAAATTTGGGAGGAAGACATCCTAAAAACTGCTAGATTTTTACCTTTTCGTCCTTGATGTATGCTACATAATGTAACATATCTGTAAATCTGTTAATAAAAGTATCCATCATCATGTATTCCATATATATCTCATGAAATTATTTCACCTTTATGTAGAAGAATCTTTCCGAAATATATTTTTCTTGAAAGATTTTGCGGAAGTTACTCCCGCGTATTTCCCTTAACTCATCTTTCTTGGTATGTTTCAAATCTCTCCACCATATCGATCGTTTTCCATTTAAGTTATAGATGGAAAGTCGAGGCTTCATCTCACTTGAGTAGTTATGAACTCGGAAATATTTTCTCATACCCAACAACCATTCTTCAGCTTTCTCCCCTGTGTTCACTTCCACTTCATAGGTTGGGGCCCTTATTTTTTTGAACTCCCCCCGAATATTGTCATCACTTATTTGTTTCTTTCTACATGGAGAAAGAGAGTCCTCACTAGAGAGACTGTGATATTCTCCTTTCGTAGGTTCAAGGTTATGTTCCTCTTCTCTTGGGCTGGTGGCCCGTTTATGATGAGATTCCTTCTTGAACCTATTTGTGCAATGAGTGGGTTTCCCCTGCAGGATTCCTCCCATCATATTTTGCAGCAATGCTTCATTGATTGCTTTCTATTCCTTTCTTTCATTTATATTGTCATCTTTGAAACTTTACAAGTCTTCTACAATACTTTGTATGGTTTTCATAATGTTAGAATTCAGTTCCACCAGCAGTTCTGCTTCCTGGGTGGCAGTATTAAATTTCCCTTGCCGGCTGGTATCTTCTTCGGTGTTCATGATCTGAACTATTCTGTACAAATTCATGTAAATTGTAAATTTTAAGTAAGAGGAAAAATTTCTATTAGTTAACCAAATTTAAATATATACTTTATTTTCCTTGCAATGAATGTCAGGTATGGCCATTATGTCTCTTAGTGTTGAAACCGGGCTCTGATACCACTTGTAATGTCCCCAAAAATTAAAAATTAAAAAAAATCTTTAGTAGGCTAGTCAAACCACCTATGTTGGACATTATTGAACTTGCAGAATGTGTCATACTCTATTTATACTGGTTGTTTCATTGTAAGTTGTTCTTACGTCTTGCTTCCTTACTTTTCGATATGATTATTACTTTGTTTAATTATTATGCCATAATGTTGATTAATATGCTTTTATTATGGTTATGAAATGCTATGTATGCTCGATACTTTGATTATGTGCTTCACTGATTTTCACATGTTTTTACTGTCATGAACATGATTATGACTTAACTTTGTTAATAGATAAAGGGGTGGAGTAGCGAGACTAGTTCTCCCATGTAACTACCTGAGAGGTAAAGGTTTCTACTTATCTAGTGGTCTTACTTAGTTCTATTGAACTAAAGCACCTCTTACTTTTTACGTGTAGGTTCACCTAGTGCTGAAAAACTTGTCGAGGAGTGTTGAACATTGGATCACTAGCACTCACATTTACAGCTCCGTCCTACTGACATTCATGGGTTGTTATTATTAGACTTGGTTCTAGTGACGAGGTCACCACCGCACTTATTAATTATATGACCTAGAGTTGTTATTTACGTGGAACTTATTTTTCAAGGTGTAAATATTAATAACTGTTCATGTCATAACATATTTTTATTATATGTTTATTTTACTAAATGAAATAACATATATATATTTTTATTATATTCTTATTAGGTTTATAACTCTTTTGTTAAAATTTTTGGCTTTGAAATATATACCATGGCATATTTCATATGTCATGGTCTTAGGGATTAAGGCCTAAGAATTTGATTCAAATGGTCCTAAGGCTTATAGTCTATAGTAATCGATGCATGCAAAGGTTTAAGCCTGATGTTAAAACAATTTGGCATGGCAAGTTTACGATATAGTTCATGAACTATATGAATACGAGGATGGTGCACATTAATGGTGTCCAGGGTGTCGCTTTCAATGTGCCTTGGGAGATGTGGCAGGAAAACTTAGGGCTTGGCCCAAGCGTTAGTTTGTCCTTTCTACTCTTTGGGGCTTTCTCTTTGCTACTGCTCTACGTGAGGGAAGGCGATGTCGATAGATTAACAGACATGTAATATAGGGTCTGGTTTTTCATTGGAATCATTGTTTGTTTTGGAAATGGACACATTCATACTTCTCATGACTTGGATCTGTTCTATTGTACAGTTATAGAGAAGCGAGTAAAGGAGTGGGTCGAAGCTCGTGGGTGAAACCATGGAATCGCCATCCTCCTTTGGTAATCCCACTGTGCAAGTCTTTACTGGTTTCTCTTATGCTATTGTGGCTACGAATGAGTGTCACTCATTGTGGGTTGGATAGCTTTACCCTTGTTTTCAAGGGATGCATTTTGGGTTTGGTTTTTGTCTGTAACTTAGAAAATATATGCGTTTATTCTACGACATTGGGGGTTTTAAGAGTTGGGGTTTTCATTTTTCCTTCGGGACTGAATCATTTATATGTACAGGAGTTTCTTAATGGCACTTTGTGTATTGAAAGAGGCCCTGGTAATTCCTTGACAGGATTTGTGCAATTTGTTATTTAATGTTTTGGATTATGTTATGCGCAATGGGCAACACCATTTCTTGCAATGGTGCAATGGCCAAAGGTAACGATTGTGTAAATTGGGTGATGGATTTTAAAACGACTATGTTTATAAATATATTCATGCTGCATTGATTTTAATGGTTACTATTCGTGGTCTGTGTGGATTTTGAATTCATGTATCCGTTGATTTCTTGGGTGACTTGTGTACATCGTTATGGATTTGGACCATGCTCAAAATGGCATTGGTACTTGTCATTGAAGCTGTGATAGCGAATTAGGTTCAGACTTATGTTTTCTTTTTATAATTCTTAAATGTAAAGTAAAGCCGACTGTGGGTGTAAACCTTGCATTGGCAATGTTGTTGTAGGTTATTTCATTGATAGGGTTTTCAGTATTGATAAGTAGTTTAGTTGACTGTTGTGTTATGTATGGGTCCAAGGCCATATATTACAACATGTAGAAAATATAAAGGTCTTACGACCTCTGTATAATGAAGTTAGGTATTACTTACAGCATGTGTATAGACTATGTATAGCATGGCTTTGTAGAAACACTAAGGACTCTACATGATTCGATCCTGGGTCGCTTACTATGATGAGGGTTATTTTACATGGTTTGTGATTTGGCTTGAACACCCACAGGGGTCGATACTGCGACCTCTTTGTAACTATGTGGTTTTTAAGCTATTACTATAATGATTTTATGGTTGTTTTTAATTGGTTACTGTATGTAATATTGTGTTGGAAATTTTTATTTTATGGCATACGATTTCTGTTATGTGGATTTTAATACTAGATGGTTCGAATTATTAGTTATGCAATGGATTTATAATGTTGCTAGCAACATTACCACTTATTCTTTGTAAATGTAGCTAATATAAACGTATTAAATCGTAGACCATGTATATGGTCTCAATACTTGGACTTCTAGTCGATTTATGACAATATTTGTTCTGAGCAGAATGCTAATGTTTATGTTGATTGTTAGCATGAATTTATTTATACAGACCCTGAGAGGTCTTCGTTGGTTTTTATCTTAGCTTAGTTACTTTAAAATTTATGGTTATTCTTAGATAAAGAATATTGTGTTTATAATATTGTTAAATTACTATTTATAGTTTGGTTTTATACTTGATATAACATATATAAAGTGTTCATTAGATTCTATTTATAATATATCAGTTTATTAAAATCTATAATTAGTTTTGTTTAAAGCTGGAACTGACACTAGTCTTTACATCAAGCAAGGATATACTGGCAATATGAAATCTTCCAGTAGGGTTTCTACACAAATAAAATATATAGACCCTGTCTTTAGAAATAAAACCTAAGTTGTAAAAGAACAGAGTTTAAGTTGTAAAAGAGAATACATAAGTAATATGGAGACAAAAAAACCCTTGAAAAATATTTAAACATGAATTAAATTTACAGCCTAGGGTTTATAATTTAATATGTAAACCCTAGAATAATTTGACAGGGAAAGCAATAATACATGCTATTAGAACATCTAATATAAACCCTTGCATAATTCATCCAGCACTTATTCTAGTGATTGAAATAAGCTGTCCAAAACCTCATAAATGTAAATTGAAGATCTTCTAATGGATGAAACATGCACACCCAATTACCCAACATTAACAATTCATAGGCAGATCTAACGTATGTATAGATGACTGAATCACTTGGAAACTACCACGTTCCACCCAACCATGACCCGAAACTGTTCCTGGTTTAATTCTGGATCCCCCCAAGCTGGTTCCAACATGCAAGTAGCTTAGAGATCCTAAGGTGAGGCTACCCTAGTTTGTATATCAAGTCTGGATTAGTTCTCCTTCTTCCCCTCAGGGAAATTTTCCCCAAGAACTCTCTTGAGAATCAGCACATAGAATAATGAATCCAAAAAGATAGATGACATCCCCAAGCCTCTCTTTGGCTTGGGACTTTATAGACTGACTTTTCAATAAAAGGGGTATTTAAATCAAGAATCACTTCATTTCTTGATTTAACCCTTTTTATTTAATTTGGTACTTTTAATATTTTAACTTAGGAACTTTTAGCTAGTTCCTAATTAGACTTTTATAGGTATTATACTATTTCATTTGTATCTTAGTAATAATAGTAATATATGGAACTTCTCCTTCTTTCTTACATTATTAATATTATTACAAGGTGTACTCTTTATACATACTCTGTATAAAATATACAATAATATATTATGGGGTAGCATTTGTCTTAGGGTATCACATATTTTGATCCCTAGACTGATGACACTTTCTTCATTAAGGTCATCGGGTAGATGGTTAGCTCTACTAGGCTAGGAAACTCTAAAAATCCTTGCATGTTGGATTCCCTCGTATAACATGGTAGTTCTTCAGTACTTGATGAGAATATAGAAATTACAAAATTTCATTTAATCGCTTATAAATAATTTAGATGAGATCAATATTTTTGTCGATTCATTTTCACTCGAAAATCATTAATTATTTTCGGTGACTCCTAGCACTTACCAGAGCCCATACTCAACGCTATAAACAAGGAGTTACAAAATTAGTGCAATTCTAGAGCTACCCGCTCAACACTATTGGTAGGATGTACTTGTAGGATACACCTAGGGATACAATTTCTGAGGATCCGATGTTCTATATCTTATGCTTAACATCAACATGGAAGGCTTTAGGACTTATTCCCAA
>LPNX010216435.1:71468-106788 GCA_001517045.1 Pseudotsuga menziesii | reverse complement strand
TATCATATGAAATTGGCTTACGGCCAGTATATCAAACAAATCATCATGTTCATATGAAATGTAATCTTCGACCTAGTATATCAAAATAAAACATCAAGGTAGCATCATAATCAATGGGCTCATGCCCATGAATGCCCACAAATGTCTCAAGACTCATGTGCCACCATATCTTCTCGCTCAACACAAATATAAGTACTCATGTGTTCCAGATCTTCTTTCTCAACACAAAAAATCGATTTACCCATGTGCTCTAGAGCTCCTCGCTTAACACAAAACATCTCACAAGTCATGTGCTTCATGGTCCACACCCAACCCAAGCAAACATATATATATATATATATATATATCATATGAAATTGGCTTATGGTCAGTATATCAAACAAATCATCATGTTCATATGAAATGTGATCTTCGACCCAATATATCAAAATAAAACATCAAGGTAGCATCATAATCAATGGGCTCATGCCCATAAGTGTTAGGTCCAAAATTCGGGATATTATACAAAGAGCATCTTCCCATTCAATTTTTTTCACAACAGTGGCGGCATTGTTCCATCTCAAATGATTTCTCATGAAGGACATGAATGCCCTCAGTTGTACTTCTCCTACATGAGGGTTTGGGTCCCAATCCTCATAGTTTGTCATAGCTAGATTATGCATACATAATTCACATACAAAATATTGTTCTTCATCATTACTCCTAGAAAAAGAAGCAATGAATTGGTCTTTTGTCTCAATCTGATCATGATAACCCATGGTTCCCATTAACAGTCTAAAAGATATAAGTTGTTCTTTTAAAAACATAGAGTAAAGATTCAAAAGGGGTCTTAGATTCCTCATAGAATGAGCCACATAATTCATGTATTATTTTTCAAATTTCAATTTCTCCACTTCTTGGCTAAGCCTCCTCATGGCCAATGCATAATCGTGCTTTTGTAGATGCTCCGTAATTATTTCCCATTCATTCCATTCCATATGGTCATGAGCCAACTTTAGTTGTTCTTCTAGTTCCCCGCCATTTCTTGCAGGTTTGCTACCATTCCTTTGAAGTCCCTTATTCTGGCTTCATCCTAAGGGTTGTCTTCATGCACCCTTTGATTCACTATTTCTTTTTCTTCAAAACCATCGTCGGATTCTATACCTTTTATTTCCATGTTATCCTCTATCCCTTCATCACTAAGTGTCTCCCTGAAATATTCCCTTTGTTCTCCTTCCAATTCCACGGCTTCCAATAAGGTATCCATCTTATGTTCCCCTATCCTCTGTAATTTCTCTTGCAGGGTCACCATTTCTTATGTTTGCTTCTGATAAGAACTTTTCAATTCCTAGTAATCTTTCCTCATCTTACCATATTCTCTTAGATATTTTCACAGCAAAAAATGCTCAAATTTTCTCGTCTTGTTGCCTCATGTCCCCTTGAATCTATCTATCCACATTTTTCCTTCTTTTTGATATTCTTCTACATTCTGCAACATGACTTGATTTTCTTGGTTTTCACTGGTGCTCTCTAGCATGGTGAATGCTTCCCTTCCTTCATCAAATTCATTTTTTTGGATAAGCAATTTTTCTTGGTCTTGTTGCTCTTTTCGATATGGGGTCCTTCTATTGAACTGGTTGGGATTTCAACTTGCAAGCTTCTTTTGTTTCCCATATAGGATAATTTCTTCCTTGGGGTTTCTAGAGTATTTTCCAATGTGTTCCGTTTCTTCCTCCCTGCCGCCCTGGTGCTCAAGGATATTCCCATGAATGATTCCCACGTCTGGTTCTACTTCTGTAGGGAATATTCTACCAACAATATGATCAAACCATTCTTATCATCAATTTTAAGGATTTCCATAGAAAATACGACATATTGATATATTTATGATGACTTAAATGGTTCTGAATTTTAAAGTGATAAGCAAATACTATACTAAACCGACATTCACATGTAATAAATTTGCACATGTATATCGCCACCTCACTCCATGGAATTGGCAATGAATTTTGTCTTGTCTTCTTCTCTGTTCCTTGCACTAGTTCACCGGGTTCCAAAAACGCATCTATAAGCGGTGTTATTGGCACCCGTCTCTCGAACCATCTTTCGCCTATCTGTGGTCATCCAAAGAATCTTTCAATTGTCATCTCATCCGCTAGAATTTTCAGTCCTAGTACCTCTGCAACTGCATTGCAATCGCAACATCTCCCTTCTTCATTTTGTCAAAATAATCTAGCCACCTTGCCTGTTGAAAAAATGTTTTCGCTTCTCTGTATCCATAGACCATATATGTATTCTCAGGTTCACTACATATTGCTCCCCTCATTGTGCTTCATTATTTGTTTCCCTTCAGATTCTTACAATGTTTCATATTCTCTTGTCGACTATCTGAAGAAAAGGATGGGTATGGATTATCAGAAGGTGGGTTCATGATGTCACAAAATGGCATCGTGGTCACTATCAGTACTGATCTGGATAAAATTTCGTGGGTAGTAGAGTTAATACTAGCCAGGATTAGTAAGATTCCCTTGGTACAATAGTGGCTACTATATTTAGAGGAACCTCTAAAGTATCTCCCCCACCAACTAGCTCGACAGACGACCCTATGTGGTACTATTGGCTTGATAAATCATGATCCATCTTCCTGTTCTTATCAAAAGCAGATGAAGGATGGTTACATACCTACCTTACTTGAGAATAGATGGATGGATTTTGATGGCTGATTGATTGTAGTGGTGTGAAGAAGGACAGAAGTTTCTCCACTCTTTGAGCTCATGGATGTGATAATTTCCATCATTTTCCTTTGTTGCTGATGAGGTGAAATGATGTCCTAGAATAGAGTGTTGTCGGCTGAAATTGATGTGGCCCAAGTTGGTTGTTGAAATGGAATCCACAATGTTGCAGATCAATGATGTGTGATTCCTATCCTCCACATGTTGGCGACATCAATAGTGTTGGGCCTGTATTGGTAAGAAATGTGTCACCATGTGGATAGGGGTAATATGTGACATGGAAAGTAACCGAAAAATGTGACCATTAAAGTGTTGGGATATCTCGGAAAAGGAGCCCATAACATTGTGTGAGATGGTTCTATGGTGTTCCGAAAAGGTATAAGGAGTGGAACATAAATAGATTCCGTAACATTACGAAAAAGGTATGTGGAGTGGATAAGAGGTTCTGTAATGGGACAGAACATGTTCTCTAATGAGGTGGAAGGGTATTCTGCAATGAAACAGAAAAGGTTCTTCAATCGAATGGAAGATGTCGAAAGTGAGTATGTAATGAAATGGAATTGGTTTCCATAGCGTTGTGGATAAAATAGTAGATTAAATCTATGTAAAAATAGTCTAAAAACTATTTATATCCAAGAGAGAAGGGACAACAATGAGCAAGTGATACCAGGGAAGGGAATGGAATGAATGGAATGTGAAAAATGAATGGGATAACAAGAAGGAATTGTGGTAGAATTTCCCTGCAAAGAATCTAGAAATAGATTTATTAGTATCAAAATAAAAAAATTCTTTTCTTTTTTCTTTAAATTCTGCGTCCCAGAAGGATTTTCACAGTACAATTTCCATTTTTTCCTTTTTTATGAGAGGTAGAGATAGTGATATCGAAGTATTTGGTACACCATCATGCAGCAATATTGTGGATGAATTCCTCTTTGGACAATGGTTTCTTATATGGTCTTCGTCTATGAACATTGGCCATAAGAAGCGTACCTTCTCCATCAACAGTTTTGAGTCGTACTATACCATTATCATAAATGGTTTTGATCTCATATGGTCCCAGCCAATCAGTGTGAAGCTTCCCTTTGAATTTTTTGAATTTGGAGTCGTAGAGATGAGCCTAGTCACCTTCCTGGAAATACTTAGTTTTGATGAATTGATCGTGCCACTTGGTTCTTTGTTGTTGCACAATGGCTATACATTCTATGGTGGCCAATCATATTTCATCAAGCTGATTAAGCTATTGCGGGAGACTATGTTGGGCCTGAGATAGATCCATCCCTAATATAAATGTAGTTCTTAATGTTTTAATCTCAACAACTATTGGTAGGGTGAATTGCTTACCATAGACTAACTGATAGGGGGGAAAACATGTGGTACTTCTCCATGTTGTTCTATAGGCCCATAAAGCTTCAAGAAGCCTATTATCCCAACCCCTTCAATGAATCTTAACAGTCTTTGTGAGCACAGATTATATAATTATGTTTGTACCTTCCACTTTCCCATTAGCTTGAGGGTGATATGGTGAAGTTACTATGTTCTTGATATGGTACTATGTTGTAAGGCCTTTGATGAGTTTATATGTGAATTGTGATCCTCCATTAGTAACAATCTCCCTTAGAAATCCAAACCTTGTGAAAATATCTACATAGAGGAAATCTAAAACAACATGCTTTGTTTCCCGTGGGAGTGCCTTTTCCTTGACCCATTTAGTCACATAATCTATGCATAGTAGGATATATGATTTCTTTCTGGATTGAGGTTTGATAGGGCCAACAAAATCTGATGCCCGTGTCTCAAATGGTTCCACCACAATTTGAGTCTGGAGTGGAATTTCATCTGGTTTTAGTGGTTGTCCAATTCTTTGGAAACTATCACAGCTAAGGACATACTCTTGGGCATATTTAAATATGGTAGGACAATAATAGCCCAATTCTAGAATTTTGTGGGTTGGTCGTTTGTCGAAAAAGTCCCCCCCACATGGGCCATCATGACAGGTTCTCAATATTGGATAAATTTCATCCTCACAAACACATCGATGAATCACCAAGTCTAGTCACGTATAGAACAAGTAGCCATCAATCCATGAAAATTTGCTACTCCGCTGCAAAATCCTCTTCTTTTCTTTTGATGTCATATGCCCTGGAAGTTTTCCTGCCACCAAATAATTTTCTACATTTGCAAACCAAGGTACATTAGTAGAAATAGCAAACAAATTCTCATCCGGGAAAGCATCATCCACTGGTATAGGTTCCTTGTTATTAATTATTCTTGAAAGAAATTCAGCAACCACATTAGTTTTACCTAGTCTATCCATTATTGAAATATCGAATTCTTGTAACAACAACAACCACCGAGTGACTCTGCCATTTGTGATAGGGTTGTTCATAAGATATTTGATGGTAGAGTGGTCAGTGTGGACACTCACTGGATATCCTGTAATATAATGGAGAAATTTATTTATAGCATAAATGAAAGTCAGGAATTATTTTTGAGTCACTATATAATTAAGTTCTACAACAATCATATTTTTAATAATAAAATATATGGCATAAGGTTTATGATCTTCATGTTGGCCTAGAACTCCTCCGATGGAGGTATCAGAGGAATCTTTAGAAATTAGCAAAGGCAAGGACTAATTTGGTCCTCGTAGGATCGGTGTTGTAGAGAATTTTTGTTTGAAAGTTTCCCATGCTATTTGAGAGGCATCCAATCATTGAAATTGTTTATTTTTGGACTTAAGAAGAAATAAGGGATTAGCAATTTTTGAAAAGTTTTGAACAAATATTCTATAATAACCTACATATCCAATAAAACAGTGTACCTCTTTTTTTGTGCATGGAACTAGTAAATTAAAGATCACCTAAATGTTTGTTGGGTCTACTTTGATTCCATCGGGAGATATAAGATGACCCAATACAACGCCTTCAGTGAGCATCATTCTACATTTTTCACTACTAAGATAGAGATTTACCTCCTTGCATCATGTAAGTACTTTGTCTAGGTTATTCAAATATTTTGCAAAGTCTTCACCATGAGAGGTAAATTCATCCATGAAAACTTCCATAGTGTCATGAATAAGATCCGAAAATATGTTGAGAACATCCTGTTGAAATGTGGCAAGGGCATTGCATAATCCAAAAGGTAACACCTGGTATGCAAACTTACCCCATGGGAATGTGAATGTCATTTTCTCTTGATCCTCCAATGCTATCTTAACCTGATGGTAACCACTGAAGCCATCCATAAAAGAGAAATATTTTTTTCCGCTAGCGTTTCCAACACCTGATCAATCAAAGGTAATGGAAAATTTTCCTTATGTGTAGCTTTCTTTAATTCCATGTAATCAACACAAATACACCACTTTCCATTCTTCTTAGGAATTATGACCAGTGGAGACACCCACTTGCTGTCAAAGATGGGATAAATAAAATTTGTGGCCAGTAAATTTTGAAGTTCTTATTTGACCACCTCTTTGAGTGTTAGATTCATCCTATCCTCAGGTTTCCTAATAGGTTTGCAATCATCTTTTGTGTAGATATGATGTGTACACAATTCAGGATCGAGACCTTTCATGTCACTGTAATCCCAAGAAAATGCAGTTTTATGTTTCTTTAATACCGAGGTAAGTATTTCAGTTTGTTACGTCGACAATGTGGAATTGGTCTTTAAGGTCTTACCATGTTCAATTTCCACTTCCCTAATTGCAGAGTCACCTTGAAGCGTAGAATTAGTATTAGGTGCCATAGATGAACTTGGTATGATGTCAATTTGTTGGGTAGCGCAGACTAAACTAAACAATTCCATAAAATCTCCTAAAGGACTAGAATTGATCAATTGACTGAGCACATCATCCTCAGTTGGTAATTTTGCTGCCAGCGATTGTTCAATCATGTAAAGCTGTAGGGTTTCATCTTCCTTCTCAACTTCCTCTTCATTTGGCCAAAAGGGAAGTTCTTGTTGTATCGTTGGCTTTCTGAGAGGATACAAAGTGAGTTCCTTAACAACATTACCATGATATATGTGCATATTTCCTGATCGACAGCCAGTATAAGCATCTGTTGTGGCCAACCAAGGTTGACCCAAAATTAGAGGATATCCTCCCAAGTTTGATTTTGTTTATAAAACCATAAAGTCCACTGGGTATTCCCATGAATCTACTGAAATAACAACATCTTCTATAATTCCATCTAGTTTGATAGGAGATTGGTCAGCCCACTGTAAAATAGTAGATTTTTTTTGAAGATTTGTAATGCCCAATCTATCCATTGTTTGTTTATTCATGACATTAATAGATACTCCCAAATCTATCATTGTATTAGAGAGCGAAATTCTATTGATTTGTACTTTGACAACGGGACTACCACAGTCAGAGTACTTAGCAGCAAGAGTGTTTCCCATCATCAATTCAACCAAATGTCCTATCACATGAACTATTGGGGGGTCTTTCCTCTTTCTTCCAGGTTTCTTCAAACATAACTCTCTAACAAGTTTGGAGTAAATGGGAATGTCTTTGATATCTTGGAATAGTGGAATCTTCACACAGACATTTTGTAATTCTCCTCGGAGATGAAATTCATATTGAGGCACAAGTTTATCTATGATTAAGCACTCAGGATATGGTGGAGGTTGCCTTTTCTCTACTTGTGGCGATCTCCTGGGTGACATGGGTGGGGAATTATCTTCAGATCGCACCGTTGTCTCTTCAGACTGAACGAGTAATATTTCTGGTGTCTTTTCATCCTCTTCCTCTGTAATTATGGGAGAGGTATTTTTATTGATATTTCTTCCAGAGCATAATTGAATGTCATGGCAGTCCACTGTGGAGATAGAATAGGCTAGAAAATTGGGTAATTCGGCAGCCATTACAGGTTTTCAAGCCTTATTATTAGGGTTAGGAGCAGTTTGTGCAGGAAGAAGTGGTTTGGGACGTGGGTTGTTCACTGGCATTGTTAACTGGGGTTGTGGGAGAGATTTCATTAACGGTTGTACTGGTGCAAATGGGAATTGAGGATTCTGTATTTGAGGGGGTAGATGTTGAATTTGTTTTTGATTCCCAAATATTGAATTCCTCCGGTTTAATTTCCAAGGGATATTTTGTGGGTATGGACGTGGCCATATTTGTTGTGGCATCGGTGGATACCAAAGCTGAGAATTTTGTTGAAGTTGTGGATCTTGTGGATCTTGTGGAGCTTGTGAGACTTGTGACTGATCTATTTGAGCATTAAGGATTAAATGTTTGAATGGGATCTAGTAGTGTACCTAAGGGTCAGGGTTTCCATGGACTCTTTTGAGATATAAAACAAACAGGTTATGAAACTGCATCTGTCCCTACTTCCTCATATATGGCCTTGATTCCTGGCAACGAAGGGCAGCCTTTCGTAGGATGCTCCTAGTTGTATATAAGGAATATTTCCACTTTGTCTAATGAGCAACTTTTGAGAGGGTTCCTCTTACTGCATTTATGGAAAAAAATAGCCAAAGCTCGATCTTCCTTTTCTTTCCTTTTCTTTGCTTGAAGCGCATCCAACTTAGAACTCAGGGAACCAAGTATATCAGTTTTAAAACCCTCCAAGAGGTTTCCAATATCCATCCTTGAGACTCCTTCTCTTGAAGTCTTGGTGGTCCTTTTTACCGTTTCCCTAATCCCTCTTCCCGGTATAGAAGCATTCCTTGAATACCTTCTGCAGAGGTCACATATTTCTACATATTTTAGTAGATATACATCCCCTGCACCCATCAAATTTAGCAGATAAATGCAATCATCTTTGATCCCTTGTAACAACAAAATTTTCAATGTATCATCATTTAACCAATTTTTTCTTGATCTTTGCAGAATATATTGAAATCTCTCCACATAATCTTCTATGTTTTCCTCTTCTTATTGGGTCATTTTAAAAATTGCTTCCTTCTAATCCTTATCTTTGCAATATTCTTGATATTTGTCCAGAAAGACCTTCTTCATTTATTCCCAAGCTACTATACTATCCCCTCCCAGCCTCATGAACCACCTTAGTGCCTGGCTTTTCAATGTGGCTGGAAAAAGTTTTAGCTTATGTTCATCTGTAACATAATTGTAACTCCTATAGAGGACATCGAAGTAAAAAAAAATGTATTTGGGTCCTCACTTGCCATACCATGGAAATTGGGCAATGCCAAATGTGGAATGTTCTTCCTCTGGATTGTAAATGTAGATCTGCAGTTTCAAATTGGGAATTTGAAAGTATTCGTACCAATGATTGAATCCCCATTGGTATTTCCTCGGTGTGTTTGCCCTCCGATGGGAGTGTTCTCTCCCTCACCGTCCATATTTACCCAATGATATTCTGATGTAGCTGATTCAACAAAAAATTGTGCCGCACTCAAATTATTGTTGAAACTAGATTGATTAAGAGGCTCTCCTTCTTAAACAAACTCTTCTTCTTGATCGAACTCTAGCACTAGCATATTCCCACCAGCATTCGTTGGTAAGACCGCTCTGTTGATGGGCATGGTAGAATGCTCGAGTCCTTCAATTTCTTGCTTGAGAATGCTAGTAGAGGGTGTCCTCCATTGAGTGTATCCTCCTCTTATTGTACTTATTTCATGGATAGTATCTGGGGGGTATCATATGCATACATGATCCTACCTGTACTATCTCTTATTCTATGCATGAATGATTTGCATGATCCAGGATCATAGGGACTTGAGGCAGGAAATATTCGATTGAATTTGTTAGTGCATATCACTCGTCCCTCCTCTGAAATTACACCAGACTATTTTCAGAGAAAAAAATGTCGTACACAATCCACTCAAAGGAAATAAAAAAAATCACAACTACAGAACCAAAATAACCAACCAAACTTGCAATGTCCTTGGCAGCTCCCCGACAACGGTGCCAAATGATGAGCTTTTCTTTCACCTTTTAATAAAATGAAAATCGAAAGTTGTGCATAAATTATCAACCCATGGCTACAAAGGCTTATGAGCTACCTGATAAAGTATATGTCAGACATTATAACTTGGAATGGTTTAACATAGAGGAGGTCAATGGATTACATAACTAAATTTGAGATGCAATTTTTGGTGAACGGGCTCCTAAGAAGATCATAATTTACAGAGAGAATCATGTAATCAAACCAAAATCTCTTACTATCAAACTTAACAACCCTCTGCTATGTTGTAACGTTCTGCTATGATACAGAAAGAAATTCATGCCTGAATATGATTAAACACATTGGGAATTTCACATGAAAGAAATTTAATAAACAACAACTACAGTATAGGAATGGGAAAGAGCTAACTTAGTTCAATAACCTACTTCTACCATTATGATCTAGTAAAAAATTCTCAACAACAATTCTAATGCAATCATTCACCACATAAGTAATCTTGATTCAATGTTCGTAATCCATACATTCCCCTATGTTCACTAATAATGATAATGAAGATTATACTATCCAGTTGTGTCACCACTTAAACATTCACATTCAACTATAATCAACACACCAAATTCAAATCGGAGACAATTTGATCAATCTTCAACTACATAAAACATTAATTTCAACATTATCAACTACGTGCATAAAGAAAATAAATTCTAACTACAACAACACCTGTCATAGAAGGGGGACTTTCTATCGGTGACAGGAGCTAAACAAGCCACTCACTCACATGAAATTAATTAACACATACAAAATCAGGATAATATATGGTTTTTATATAAAAAGGTGTGATCACAGTAGTGTTCAATAGATCTATGCAAAATGATGGCTAAACTACTCTGGAAGAGATTCAATATTCTTATACATTAGCGCTCATGAGAGAAGTATGAAGATCTTGTAGTTACAACAAATTTCCCAATAAGTCCCATCTATTGATTCTCAATATATCTCATGAGACATTTCAAGAGCTAGTACTGTGGAGAGTGGAGATGATCCCAGAAATATCCCGGAGCAGTCAACAACCTCGTGGGATGACGCATCGAGTCATGAGTCATCAAAGTCTTGAAATGTTGAATTGGACATAGAATCTTTGATTCTCAAATGAATTGCATCATCGTTTATGCACTGGGTAGGTGACCAAAATGATGGAAGATAACGGCCAAGAGTGAAACACATAAAGTTGATACATATCTGTTATAGCTTGGGACTGAGATACAAGTTGTCCAGCTTCCATAATTCCTTCATTCTCCAACTTGGAAGTAAAATGATATTGAACATGAAACACCACTTCTTTAGTAGGAAATCATGGAATCATAACTCTATCCAAATCATTAGCAATTGACAAATAACAAGGAAACCGAGATCAATCCTTACCAAAGACAACACTTCACCAAATGTAATGAAGCGAGCAAATAGTAATTTAGGAT
Organism: Pseudotsuga menziesii; assembly: GCA_001517045.1. NCBI lineage: Eukaryota > Viridiplantae > Streptophyta > Pinopsida > Pinales > Pinaceae > Pseudotsuga > Pseudotsuga menziesii. The sequence continues at coordinate 95,730 of LPNX010216435.1, read as the reverse complement.
TAAATCAGAAAGTTCATAAACAAGGAAAAATATGAGAACAAAAAGGGTCATATACATAGCCCTTCATTGATCATGGTTGAGTTCGGTTGACTTTGATTTATTGTAGTTGGTTATGGTTGAATTTGGTTGGCTTTAGTTGATCGATTATTGGTTATGGTTGAATTTGGTTGACCATGGTTGGATTAACTTGACTATGGTTGACTCTTATTGATTTTCGTCGATCATTGTTGACTTTGGTTGGCCTTGGTTGACTCTGGTTGACCATGTTTGACTTTTCTTAATTCATGACTCACTATGAGTGACTTTTGGTGATTATGGTTGACTATGGTAGGATTTGGTTGACCATGGTTGACTTTGGTTAAATTTTGTTAATCATGGTTTATTTTGGTTGACTTTTGTTGACTTTGGTTCACCAACCATTGATTATGGTTGACATCGGTTAACCAATGATATGTTATGGTTGACTTTGGTTAACCAATGATTGATTATGTAAACCATTGGTTGAATTTTGTGTATCGTGGTTGACTTTTGTTAACTTTGGTTGACTATTATTGACTTTGGTTAACCAATGATTCTTTATGGTTGACTTTAGTTGTGTTTGGTGGTTGATTCGATCTCACGTTTGTCGACCATGATTAGCTTTGGTTATACCATATTATTAATTAAGTATAATCAAAGTCAACTTGGAAAACCAAAGTCAACCAATTCCTTTGGGTTCCTTCATGGTTCTTCATGGCTGACAATGGTTATTCATGGTTAACTATAACTCATGGTTGAACATGGTTGTTCATGGTCAACCTTAATTTACCATCATTGACTTCTGTTTTCCATGGTTGACTTTGGTTTATGTTGGTTAAGTTTGGTTTCCCATGGTTCATGGTTAACTATGGTGGTTAACTATGGTTAACCATGGTTCTTATTGTTGACTATAATTGTTCCTCGTCGATCATGTTTCTTCATGGTTGGGGATGGTTTTCTAAAGTTGATAATGGTTGACCATCGTTGAATTTGGTTCTTCATGGCTTACCATAATTGTTCATGGTTAACTAAATTTGACGATGGTTGACTATGGTTTTGCATTAATGACCATGGTTGAATGTGGTTGAATATAAGTCTATAATTGTCTATGGTTTACCATGACTATTCATGGTTGACCATGTTTGACATTGATTCTTCATCGTTGATCATAGTTTCTCATGGTTAACTATAGTTGACCATGGTTGACAATGGCTAAACATGTATATTCATGGTTGACCATGGTTCTTCATGATTGACTATAGTGCATGGTTTACTGTAGTTATTCATGGTTAACATTTGTTGACCATGGTTTACTTTTATTTTTGACATGGTTGTTATTGGTTTCCCATAGTTCATGGTTCATGGTTTAGTATGGTTGAATATAGTTGATTATGAATGGTCATGTTTAATTATGGTTTGACGATGGTTATATGTCACATTGTATCGCTTATGTAATCTAAATTATGTATGCAGTCTAATAAGTCAACTATTTGTATCTCATGAACGATAGTTACTATATGAGATATAATAGATGTATTTCATCTTTACACAACATTACAAATAACAATGGTTATGCCACATTTTCACGTATGTTAATTGTTATGCCAATGGTATTATTATTTAACCATAAAATATTGAATTAAAAATAAATTTGTTATATTTTATAATATTAAAAAAATGGGTTGTTTAACAAGGGGACTTTTTTACCTCTGTTTCTGGCTAGTTTTTACGAGTTTTTTGCTATGAATCTTCATGAAATTTTCAAGACGTTCAAAAACACTCCTAGATCTTACAAAGTGTGGGTGTTGGGGGTTTTCCTCTCACTTGATTTCATTTCTGAGCTTAAAATCTCCGAACAAAAAATAGAAATTACAGATTTTGTAGATTAAATTCATCGGATTCCAGCAAAAAAACCGCCAAAAAGTGAAAAAGTCCCCTAGTTAGACAACTCCTTTAAAAAATTGTAAATTTAATTTGAAATTATTAAAAAGATAATTTGTTGCTATTATAAATCTTTGTAGTTTTTATCTTCTTTAATTTTACGTTTCCAATATATTTTATTTATAATTAAAATAAAAACATATATATATATATATATATATATATAACTAAGTTCATTTTTTTTAAATATTTCATATGTAGTGGTTATTAACCTTGAATTTGAAAACACGTTTATTATTGGGAATAAGTAATAATAAATAATTATTAAGTTAAAAAATGTTTTTTGGTTGTAAATAAATAATAATAAATTATTATCATGTTTAGTTAAAATAGCTGATTTTTATTTTATTTTATGTTATTTATATAATATTAAATTTTAAAAAATAAATAAAAATTTGATTTTTTTTTCAACAGAAATAAATAGTAAGTTTTATTTACATTGTACAGATGGATCAAAAACATGTCCATTGTCACAAAATATATCCAAAATGTCTCATAGTATAATCTTTATACATCAGTTCATTGTATTTTTCAATACAAAGCATATCAATAGCATAAGTCTATTGAGTAGATCAAAATATTTAGCATGCATATCAATAGATCATTGTATTTGACATTACAAATCAGTTCATAAAACTGAAACAAAAGATCAACATATAGCAGTTGCTTACAGGTCGTAAACAAAAAACTCGACATTCCTCCACATCATCATGTATAAGTTCAAAGGATAATGAAATATAACAGCATGTATCCAAAATTATCAAAACAAATAGCTTAATCCAAAAACTTCATCAATGTTCAAAGCCAGATACAGGTATATTCAGAAAAATTGATATCTTTCAGTGCAATCAAGAGCTCGATACTCTTTAATGTACCAATGCCCATCCATAACCAATGCTCCAACTTTTTCTAGGACATCTGCATGAGAATTCCTTTACCGATAGATTTGCTTGAGGTCCAAATGCTCAAATAAGTCTCATAGTATGTTAACTACATTAAGAACCTGTGAAAGCTCTAAATTCAATCATCGAAACTTACCATTAGCCCAATTAATGACTAACTAAGAATCACCAAAAATCTGAATTTTTGAAATATGATTCTCCCTAGCCAAGGTAAAAAGAAGCTTTAATGCACAAAGATCTACATAATTATTAGTGCCAAGCCCTAAACTAGCTTTAAAAGAAAAGTAATGCTCATCAGATATATAAAGCATACCTCCAGCTCCACAGATTTTTGGTTCACCGGCAGCAGAGCCATCAAAATACCGCCAAGGGTAAGTTTTGTCAATATTTTCAACAACTACTGTTTTGATATTCACCAATAAGTTGTCCTGAGAAAAATATTTCAACAGACCCAAGCTGAAAAGGGATACCTGAGAAGGTAACAAAGTGATGTCCTCAAAATAGCTCTGATTTCTAGCTTTCCAGATAAACCACAAAACAATAATGGGTAAAGATATAATATTCTTAACCTCCATATTAAGACACCATGTCTTCATGCAGTTTATCACATAATCCCCACTCAAAATATTCATGATCCTTAACTTATCCTCAATATTCAACCAGACACTCTGAGTGAAGGGGCATTCCACTCCAAGATGGAAATTGGTTTTAGCATCCAATTTACACAACGGACATATACCTGGACCTTCCCTACCTTTCTAACAATGACATCCCAAGTAAGTGATTTATTAGAGAATAAAAACCAGCAAATTTTTGTTTCCTTTAGTGGGCATTTAACTTTCCATAGTACTTTCCACCACTAGGAGTATTCCAACTCATATCTATCTAGTAATTGCACATAGCCCTCTTTAGGTATATATCGACCTGATTTGGACAAAATCCAAACCAACTTATCATCCTCATTGGATAATATCACATGGATTGCTTTGAGTGTAGATAGATATCCATTCCAAACATATACATCCATATGATCTGTTAACCCAAGGTGATCAGCAGATAGCCATCCCTTTTCCATCAATACAATCAAACCAGGAGCACCAATGTCTTTTACAGAAAAAACACCAACATAATGTAGTTTCTCAACCAAAGGATAAGGTAATAGGTGTGTCCACTTGTAGCCCACCCATGGATCCATCCCAAGATGAACATCATCCCCATTCCCAATTTTCCACACAAGGTTGTTACCTATAATATCAAGGACCATAAAACAACTTTCCAACAAATGGACATGCTCATTTTCTGCTTGACAGAAGATCTAATCCACTCTAATAAAGACAATGGGTACACATATTTTTGTACAACAATATGAACCCAGAGGCCTGATCCTTGAATGAAATTCCCCACACTCTTAGCTGCAAGTGCCTTGGAAAAAAATGTTGGGACTTTCAACTCCCACCCCCCAAGAAACTCTGGGCATGCCAAAGTCTTCCAAGAGGTCCATAGGACACCAGATGAATCCTTGTTTCTAGACCATAAGAATTTAAAACACAGCTTCGTGATCTTCTCTATTATACCCATCAGAATCCAAAAGTGCATCCAAAAAATCGGGATTGCCTCAAGTACTGCTTTGACCAGTGTCAACTTGCCTCCCTTGGAAAGCCACCGAAAGCTCCAATTCTTTATCCTTTTTTCCACTTTAGCGATCCAATCCCAGTCCTTCAATAGGTAATTGCACGGTTTAAGATGAAAGCCCAAGTACTTCATGTCATTCTCAAGTTTAACCATAGAAAAAACAAAAATATTCTGTAAAGTAATAACCTCAGACTCATCCAAATTAGAAACATACAAAGCATATTTATCATCATTTATATTCATACCATATGCCTTGCAAAAGACCATTAAAACGTCATATAATGATGATAAAGTTTGCTCTATTCCATCAGTTACCATAACACTGTCATCGACGAAAAGAACATGAGATAAAGATATATAATTACCAAAAGAAATACCATGGTAAATCCCACACTCTTTGACATTCAGAAGAGAGCTACTTAATCCTTCAACAACAATGAGAAAAAGTAATGGTGCTAGAGGGAAACATTTCCTAAGCCCCCTTTCAGATTTAAAAAAAGAAGATGTTGCACCATTAACAAGTAAGGAAAAAGTAACTGAAGAGAGACTGCTCATAACCCAAGATATAAAGGATCCAACAAACCCCATTTTATAAAGAATGACCCACAAGTAGCTCCAACTCACCCGATCATAGGATTTTGACAAATCTATTTTTAAAACCATTGACTTTATGCCTTTACTATGAATGGTATGCATGCCCTCCTATAAAACCCCAACATCATCATGAATTTGTCTATGAGGCAGAAAGACAAACTGCTCACCAGAGATGTATTGATCCAAAACCTTTCTAATACGAGTAGATATGATTTTACCAATAACCTTATAAATGTAATTACACAAGGAAATATTCCTAAAGTATTTAAAAGAGTTAGGATGATCAATCTTAGCAATGAGGGCAATAAAGTAGTATTAAAGACACCATGGATTTTACCACTTTTCCGAGAATATTCAACAACCCTAAGAAGATATTCACCCAGGACATCAAAAAGAGACCTATATACCTCAACATGTATCCCATCTGAACCCGGGCTCTTATCATTCTTACTCATGGAAAGAATGGATTGTAATTCCTACATAGTAACTATTTTCATAAGTTCATCTTTTTCATCCTCAGAAATAGAGGTGGGAAAAAAACCAGGATTCTTCACAACTTCAGGGAGATGAAGGTTCTTTCGTTCCTAGAACAACGATTCAAAATGATGAACCCCCGCCTTGGAAATAGAGTCAAAACCTTCAATCAGATTTCCCTCATCATTTGCAATATTCCAGATAGTGTTAATATTTTTCCTGAAACTAGAAAATTTATGGAAAAAATGTGTATTATCATCACCACATAATAACCATAAAGCCCTGCTTTTCAGTCTAGCCTCATGTTGACATTCACATAAAAATTTTCTCTTCTTTGATTCCATCTCAACCATACAAATTTTGTCCTCTGTAGACGTGAACCCAAAACCCAAACTATTAAAACATGCAACCTATAATGATTCTATATCCACAAGGTCCTTATTATCCTGAGCTTTTTTTTTTAACAGACCAAGTTATAGAAACATCTTTGATGGTCTTGAGGTTCGCAACAAATTGAGTAGCAGATGACAAACATGAACTAAGATCAAAGAATTTCCAAGATGATTTTAATAAGGAAACCAAATCATCATTCGTCAGCCAATTAGCATTGAACTTGAATGGAATTTGAGGTCTGAGATCATTATTTAAAACTTGTATAAAAACAGGCTGATGGTCTGAATCCCCACCACAACCAACCGATTGCCTGAAATGAAGGTCACAATCGAGGAGATTAGCCGATATCAGCAAATGATCCAATCTCTTACAAATATTCTCACTCCCAATTCTATGATTAGACCAAGTAGGGAGAATAATAGACGAAGCTATGTACACTAAACCTAATCCATCCATCTGTATAGTGAAGAAATCAAATAAAATATCCACTTTGGCTTTTGCCCCCGAAATTTCAGAGAAACCCACAGAAAAGTTCAAATCCCCACCAAGGATAAAAGTAGAACTTTCTAAGAATTCCACTTTTAACAGGTTGTTCCAGAAAAATTCCCTATCCACATAAGGGCCATACATATTCATAAAACATAAATTCATTTTGAGCTCAATGGAGAAAAGTGTAACACATGGACCTGAACAAATAGCCCATGCAGTAAACAGATGGAAATGTTGATACCTCCAACCCAACTATAAACCCCCGGAGTTTCCTTTAGCATCAACAGATACAAAATTCCAGTCATTAAGCATAATTTCTAAATCACCCACCAATAAAGTCCCATTACACATGGTTTCTTGCACAAATAAAACATCTAAAAACTGATCTTCAATCAGCCTATGGATCATTAGTTTTTTGGGAGTACTAGCCAAGCCTCTGTAGTTAAGGGTCATTACAATCATAAGGTTATACCTGAAGGGGCATACACTGCTCTAAGTGCCCCAGTAACAACCAAACCCTCAGAATTTACCGTTGAAGGAAAACCATCAGAAACCAGACATGAAGGAAAAATCTGGCATAAGGACCATGATCAAAATCATGATTAACACTAAAATCCTTATTACCCTTTGAACAAGATCGAAGAAAATATCCATTATTCACAGGAATATCTCTTAAAGGAGATAGAAACCCTAAAACCCCTAGAGCAAAATCTGACGATTCCTTACAGGAAGTTAGATTGTCCACCACACAACTGCCCCCATATTTGAACAAATCCATAGGACACTTAGATACAGATAATGAGGAAATACGAAGAGGTTTAAGAGATGCCAAATTATCAGACTGAGTATCAAAACCATCCTCATGAAGAGACTGATTAATACAAAAATCCAACAACCCATCACTTTTAACAGAACCCATATTATCCCCTAGATGCTTCCCAACATTGTTGACCCGCCAAACAGACTTTGACTTAGATACAAAGATACGTTTTTTTTTACTGAAAGACAAAGTACAGTTTGAAATCAAATGCCCATAGGCATGGCATCTACTGCATCGAAAAGGAACTCCCATGTAATCCAAAGGCTAACAGAATTCTGAAACCCCCCTCGTAATCAAGATATCAGCGGCAAGCCCATTCCACAAGTCCAGTAATACTAAAACCTTTCCCAAACAGCAGACACCCATCTCAAGGAAGGATAAATATGTTTCCAGATGAGTCCCCAATGTGTTCCCAACCAGTTTAAAGAAATCAACAGACCAAAGTTCAAACGAAAGATTGGGTAGCTTAACCCAAATAGGTAATAGATCATACCTTTCACTTCTTGGATCGGAAAGGGGCATCCAACACTTGAGAAGAAGTCCTGAATGATCCCATCTCCATACACCAGCAAGAACCATTGTTGCATTAGCTTCTGAAACAAATTTGAAAGCAATCCAACCCCTTGGGAGCAGAAAGACTTCAGGGCACATATTGACATGGTCCATCCAGGTAGCAGTTACCCAATTTTTCACACCCGCAGAGTTAAATTTACGACCGCTAAACCGAACCACCAAAGTCATTGCATGCAACAAAACGATATCGTTTAAACCAACATCCTCGCCAACGGTCATCAGCATCGGCTTGTCTATTTTCCTTAGGGCATGGCTCAGCCTCTCAAACGCACACCAACACCAAGTGAATCTGAAACTAGTGGTCATTGATGACCAAAGGAGAGATCCCCCAGTGGTTCGGAACCAGGATCCACTTCCAGAAAAGACGACCGCGAAACTGGGCCACTAGACAAAATGAAACCCTCGTCAATGCCTAAAGGCTCTACATCCACCACTCAAAACTGAGCATCGCTAGGACAAAATGGCATGGGACCTGAAGGCTTCTCTGCAGAGCGCTCATAAGGCAAAAAATTACCATCAGCGAGAACCGAAGGCTCATACCCCAGACAAAAACCACTTGCACCAGAAAACTTAATAGGGCAACCCTCACCAGAAATCATCCTACCAGCACCCGTTTCAAACTGACCTGATAACAAAGATGGACAATCCATGCTTGCTCCCAACGCAGAGGGCTCCAAACCCACCGCTTCATGCGAAAAAAATCACAAAGTGATGAACCCCGAGCATAAGAAACCCTAGTTACCTCATCTCGAGACATCTTGAATGCAGAGGTTCCCTTTGGTGGTGTACAAGCTAGAGTCTTAAAGTCTCGTAAAGACATAGTACCCCATGGCATGCGATCAAAATGCGCAGAGATACATTTTGATAGTTGAAAGATCAATGTGGCAAAAAACTCTGACAAACAATAAGAGCCGTGAGATCTCAAAATAGATCGGCCAGGGTTAACGCGCATATTCCCAAAAACAGCAAGAACGTCATCCAAACCATGAAAACCTAAAGAATTACGTTCTGTACAAAGGACATAAATCTCCGTCAAAACTGGAGCGAACGCAAGTGTTTAATAATATAAATTTAAATTTAGTGTACTCTCTTGCTTACAACTAATTATAAAAGATATGTGTATGACATTAAAATATAAAAAAAAAATCCAATAAAAATAATTAAAAGTAATTATAATTAAAAATAATACCTCAAAATATTTAAATAACTATATAATAAATCCAAGTTTAAAATCAATATACTGATTTATTTTCAAGAAAATTATACTATCAATTCACTCTTATCTAACATCATTAACTTATGCTATCAATTATAGTATCTAATATCTTAGATGCACAGAAAGGGAAACGATCAATTATGATTTAGGTCTTTTATTATTTGAATTTAAATAGTGTACTTTATAAACGAAGTTGAAAAAGCAGGTTATATAAGTTTGACCGTAAGGAGACGAAGCCACGCCATTTCTGTAACCATGCAAAATGAATAAGAGACACACACTTTAAATTTTAAAATATATGGAAAGATAAATCAACTTGATTTTCGATGATTTATTGATGGAGAAACATATACAAATACAGAGAAAATTAATTATTCAGTTGTTAATATATGTTCATATGTTTTTTACAAAATTTATTATATTTTGAAAATACGTAAGTTAGGCGATTACATTTTTGCTTATTATTTGTTCATTTGATAAAGTATTTTCACAATGACCAAATCCCATCACCCGACCCGCTGTGGCCATTTTAGGCATGTAATTTGTGAAGCTTATTCTGCATTGAAACCCATCGACCAACCCATCTAGCTANATATATATATATATATATATATATAGTATTTAAAGAATTGTGTATTTAAATTGTAACCTTGAATTTAAGGAAATGCACAATTCGTATCAAATTTAAGAAAATGCACAATTGCAATTCACAATTTGAATTTTAATTTTAAAAAAAAAATCCAAAACGAATTTAGATTCATAATCCTTCAAACTGGAAACGAATATAAATGTAAAGAAATGCATAGCCCGTGTCCTCGCGATGGTGAATTGTTCTTTAAAAATTTCTGACCCGCCCTTGCAGGAAGCTGTAGATGAAGAATTCTTATTGGTGCAGTAGTAGAGACGATTTAAAGTACTTTTTCATAAATAGTGGCATCTATCGACTTCAAAAACATTTAAAAAACATTTATTCCTTGTGCCATGAGTGTGGTAATTGTTTTTATGAATTCTGACGACTTCAGAGATTTCTGGATTTGCATTTCGCTATATTTACGCTGTAAGGCGTTTTTCTCCGAACATGTTCGGAAAAACACTGTTTCTTTCGTCGTCTATTCGGCCAACCTTGCTCCTCCGCGTGTCCTCTTTGCGATCCGGTGGTTCTCCGCGTGTCCTCTTCGCGATCCGCTGGTCCTCCGCATGTTTTAAAGTTCCGCTGGTCCTCCGCGCGTTTTCAGGTTGAGGTAAAGGTTTCCGGTCGGTGCCCTGCTCTGTCCTGCAAGTTTCATTGTTCATGGGCTTTGCCATGACTGTTGCGTTTGTCAGAACCGCCCATTTCCCCTGCAAGTTTCATTGTTCATGGGCTTTGCCCTGACTGTTGAGTTTGTTAGAACCGCAGTTGTCCGGCTATTCTGGAGCGCCGTGGGCAATATTTGGAGAGCCCGGTCTATGAAAGACCAGTTTTTTTTTCTCGGTTTGGCATTTATTCTGAATTTATTAGATAGCTTCCTATTCATGGAGGAGGTGGTTGAACATCTTGTCATGGCGACCACCCCTCCCTGCTGCATAAATGGCTTTTATTGGTCAAATTTAGTTTGCGTGGGTTTGCACAGAGAAGTTGCATTGTTTTTAGTTGCAGGAATTCTGATTCAAAGAGCCAAAGAACTAAAAAAACACAGGTACACAATTTCATTTCTATTGCAAATTTGTTGTTAGTGTCAATCTTGTAGGCTTGTGTGGGTGTTATCATATCTTCTGCCCTCTGCAAGCCGTTCATCAATTTCCACAAAACTGCCATTAAAAGATTCGGGCACCGCACCTGGCTCGGCCACTAAACTGCCATTCTCGTATAGCTTAGAATAATTCAAAATCTCTGAATAATTTGCTGTATTTCAGATATTGAATCTTTTCTTCGAACAGGACATCATATTATAAGGTGGTCTTGGATCACCGAAAATGAAGAACCAAACTTGCAGCCAATGCAAGGGAACAAAGAAAGGAAAACCCCCAAGCCAAGCCCCCACTATGGCCAAAACTGTAGATTTATTACGGTTATTTTTCCACTTGGGAGAGTAAACAACAGGAAAATGAACAAGCACTTTTGAAATGGGGAGGTTAATCCTTCATCTTTGCAATAGAAGCAACAAGCAATGCTTCATCTTTGCATACCTTGGCAACTGCTGAATTCATACCCAAATCAAGCACCAACAACCCATGTAAAGCTGAACCATTATGAATGTTGATGGGGGATTAGTTTCATTATGGCAATTGGGTTAAACAACGCTCCCCACCTTTGTCGATGGTTTCCTCCATCTTTATTGCATTCATTTCCATCATTTCTGGGCTCGAAAGGTTGTGTCCTTGTTAAAATCCTGGCATGTTGTCTATGCCAGTTGTCTTTTTGCCCACGCCAAATTTTAGCTTAGACAGTGTCGGTTGGCTTCTATCTATGGGAGCATGCCTGCTAAGATGTACCACCCATTGTGGGGAAGCACCTAGTATCAACTATTGATATATATCGTATCATTGTTTGCAAATTGTGTGTAATGTTTGTTTTATAAAATTTGGGTTGCTTTCGATAACATGTAGTTTAGTGATATGGTTTTCAAATAAGCAGGCCATAGTTATATGGCAAGGCTTGAATTTTTCAATTTGGATTTCATAGAAACTATATCCTCTTTGGTAAGGCTGAAAATTTGGAAACTGTGTGGTTAATTTTCTATTTCATAAAGTTTTTTGGTAGTGGCTTGTTTGCCATGGTCTGTCTATATACTAGCAATTTTGTAAGTTGTTGCTAAACTGTTATTGGCAGTATCTATTTTCAGGGTGACCTTGTTTCCATTGAAGCTTGATCTTGATATTCACATCTACAATTCGTTTTCTTTGAAGAAATTTTTTTTTGAAATTAAACACGTAAAGAAAAATGTTGGTTTATGTTTTTTCTTGTTTTAATATTTGTTTTTCTAATTATTTAATGGGTATTTCAAGTTTCTATATAGCGACAATGACTTATGAATTTCCAAATTATTTTACTTTCATAGAATAGGCCTTAGTTCTCTTAATACACTTTTATACACAGAATTTACTCCATGTCAATTTCTTTTGGCATTCTTGAATATAAATATAGTTGTTAATTATCTTGTCCAGGAATAGATGTGGGTGTCTCATTAACGGAGTAAGCTTGTTGTTCAAGTTATGGGAAGAACTTTGTTTGAGTTTATGTATCTTATTGCTCTGTTCCTTGCAGATCTAAGTTTCGGATTATTTATGGTCCATGAATACCCCTCTGCAACCCCAGTTCTTCGCACAAGATAGGCCCCAGTAAGTAAACCCCTCAGTGAAGAATGTGTTTTGAGTTTCTTGAATGTCTTGTATGCATGTGTTCTTATATGCATGTGTTCTAAGTGGAGTTAAAACGACAGGGTATATTCTGCGAAAATGCGCTTCTTTTTTGTCCTTCTTGAGTTAAGATGACACGGCATTTTTATGTAGAATCTAGGGAATTTATGCCTATCTTGTAGTATATCCTAATAGCAATAAAGGCACAGAGAAACCGACAACCAATGAGTTGCCATAGTTGGGGACTCCAATGCATTCTACAATAGAAGAGGTAGACTCCATCTCTTCTCCAACAACAAAAAATAACAAAAAGAGAACCCAAATAAGTGTTTCCGCCCAAAACTTAGAAAGGGTAGTTGGAAATATAGATAATTTGGGAAAAGTTTAGCCTCATGGTGAACTAACACTGTGTGGGTTTCCAGCTCTACTTGGTTGTTTGCATGTAAAATAGATAGCAAATATCCCAGACACTATTTTCTTATAGCTCCATCACATGCCCAGAGTTTGTTTTCTCATTAATTCTAAGGCCCTTAGATTACTCACTCGTTATGAGTGATGTTACCTTGTGTGTTGAGGAGGGCTCTCAGATGGTTGTGTTGCTATGTTGGTTGGTTGAGATTAAAAAAAATTGCAGACGAAGTAATTGTAACATGTCTTTGGTAATTGTAATTCCCGACTTTGGTAATTCTAACATCTTAATTCTAACATCACAAGTCATTTGTAAAACCATTTTAAAATTCTTATGTGGGTAATTGTAACATTTTAATTCACTTTACATTGGGCCTTTTTTTGAATTCCTAGGTTGGTAATTGTATCTTTTTAAGTTATCATACATTGGGAAAGTGGAAATAGTTTAAAATCAATTTTTGGCGCAATGGAGAGTGACATAAAAATACTATTATTTTAAATTTTACATGGTCTAGGTGTAGCTTTTTCAATATATTTATCGTATTGGTTAATTTCTCAATATACTTGAACAATCGAACTTGAGGTTCTTTGTTAATTTGGAATGAGCTTAAGCATGTTTATGGTCTCTTTTGGTAATGTATTGAATTATTAAGATAACATTAAGTTGTATTGCTATTTTGGAAGGGGAGGTATTGACATTATTAAGATATCATTTAGGTTGTATTGTTATTTTGAAAGGGGAGGTATTGACATTTGGACATGTTTTAGGAAGTGGTTTAGTTTTTAGGTAAAGCTAAGTTACAAGTGTATTTAATGATTTAAGGTTAGTGCTACTTTTGGTAAGATTAATGAAATTCGGTGATGTACAATTACAATTTAAGTAAAAGTTCGTAGCAACTTGTGAGTTGACTCTTTGAGTAGGTGTTTATATCTATGCAACTTGCTTATGTAGTTTCATTCCCCTAGGAGTGATAAATATTGAAATGTTCTCTAGAAGGGGTGGGATTCCACCATCATAATGGAAAAAAAAAAGTAAAATGATTTGAGTTCCTATTGCTAGCTAGCATCAAGTATGTGATTTGACTCGTTGGGCACTTGTGAGTTGGCAATTGAGTTATCACTAAGCAAACCAAATCTATATTTTGTGTGCTCAATGAGTGAGCAATATTTTAATATTATCCTTATGGGTGGGATTCCACCACCATCATCATCAGAAGAAGAAAAACGTTTTGAGCTACATTTTTCTTAATGTTCCTATTTTTTTAATATGGGTATGCCCACTCAGGAATCCTTAGAACTGCCGTAGGAACTACTACCAGAACTTATTAGATCGAATGGGGTTAGTATACCATTGCTATTAACCTTTATTAGGAAGAATGAATGAATTTAATTTAGACCTTCTCACTTTTCACTTTAGACATCGTTTGTAGGTGCATGGTTCAAAGATTGGACTGGTCATGTCTTTATCAGCCCTATTTTTCCCTTTCTTTCCATACTGAAAAAGGAGTATCTGACTGAATAGTATTCCCATTTATGCTTGCACGATATTTTTTATGCCGTAAGGCATTCTCCGCTATAGTTCTTTGGTAAACCACTGCTCATTCCGTCGTCTATTCAGCCCACTGCAATTCTTCGCTTGTCTTCTTCGTGACCTGCTAGTTTATTAGTTGTGTTGCTTTCCAATGCTGGTTCCTGTTCAGGACTTTACTTTTATCATTCGTTTACATATCTTCTACTTATTGTTGAACAACACTAAGAATTCTGCTCAAATATTCAACTTTCTCGAGTTATAATATCTTTAGAATCGTAGTGCAATTGGAGTATGTGATAAATGAACTTAACATAATAAACTTCAACTTTTTAAACATGTTTTTTCCCCAGAATTTCTGTCAAACTTAGCTCATACCAAGGCAAATGTCAGACGACTTCAGCTAAATTCTAATCTACAAGTATTGCTATCTCTTACAAACCAAATAATAGGGTAGTGTCTCAAAACTACAAGATGGTTTGTTTTTACATGGAACCACTTTCATAATTCTCAATATTGTTGATTCTCAGAAAACAACTTTTGCAACAATTACCCCCAGCTACTTACCCAAGGGAGGCTTTTACATAGAACCACTCTTTCAAAATTCTCAATGTGGTTGTTTCATAGAAAACAGCTTTTGCCACATTTACCTCATCTTTTTACCCAATTCCTTATACCTAGAAGGGCTTGATAAAAGCAAGAATTAAAATCCAGAATATACTTGGTTCTTAAGGTGGAATTTACACTTTAATAGTAAAAATCCAGAATACTGTAGAGATTACAGGCAGCTAAGAAATGGAAAATATAGAATTCTGCAATCAAGAAACATTTGTATTTAAGGAAACCAAAATGGATAAAGGATTAAAATTAGTTTGAAAGAAAGGGGCGAGAAGCAATTTTCTGAAATTAATCCCAACAATTGCTACCAGAACAAACTGTATCAATGTCACTTTGGTTGCTAGGCGTTAAAATTGAAAAATGTTCATTATGAAAAACTAAAAATAAAAATCACTGGTGGTATTAAAAATAGAACCAAGAGAGCAAAGATGTTAGAGTTGCTTACCTTTACCCAATTTGTAAGCAGATGGATGTCTATGTTCAATGCATGGAATACATCTTTTAGATTTAATGAACCTTCTATAATGCACATAACTATATGCACGTAGACACCAGACCAATGGAGTGCCCCTGTATTCTCTGGGTGCATAGCTATTAAAAGGCACGAGGGGAATTGCATATGTAGTAAGCTTTTGCAGATTTTCTTAATAGGAATAAAATAAAATAACAAGCTACCAAAAAAAAAAGAAAAAGGTCAAAGTGTTTCATGGAGTTTTCTTAAATTCCTTACGTCAACAAGCATTTCGACACATGATGGAAACTTTTTATCTGTAAATGCTTGTAACACAAGTTGTGAATAGTCTTTGTAGATTCCCTGAGGGAACGAAAGTTTACACACGAGGAGGACGCCTTTTTTTTAAATTTCGGGACTTTAAAATCCATTCAGTGCATAGTGCACTCTACAAGTCATTTTCCCATTTTAATTAATGGATTCTTATAGATTTCCTGAGGGAACCAGAATTTTACACACGAGCAGGAACCCTTTTTTAATTTCTGGGCTTTGGAATCCATTGAGTGTAGAGTGTACTCTGCAAGTCATTTACCCTTTTTAATTAATGGATTCTAAAGTCATTCCAGTCCAAAGACCTTACAATTATGTTATCACTTTCATATGAATCAAATCAATGTCCATGGATTTTTGCCATGTTGAGAATAAATGATAAATGAGTAAGGCAAGTTGCCTATCCAATAGGGTGCAAGAATAAGTTTTAAGTAGAAATTCTGCAAAAAATTGATGTTTGGAATAGTTTTATAAGTTAAAGTTTCAAAGATAGTTTTCCATGCCCTAGAGGTTTTGAGGGTCTCTCTCTAAAACTTTCAAGAATCCTAAAACAATCTAGAAGAAAAAACTAAAACTGTGTCCCCTTTGGATTTTCCGCTTCACCAAACTCCAGTTGAAATGAAATTTTCTAAACTGTTTTGGATAAAGCACTAAGTCATAAGTAATGAAATGTAACAGGAGAGATGGATGATTCCACATGCAAAGTAAAGAATAAGTTCAAATATAGACAATTGTACTAAAACTTATAATTGAACATATTTTAGAATTTTCACTTGCATCTTCAATAAAATCAAGGCACAGACTTGAATGCAACGTCGTTAGGCGTTCTCCTCTGAAGTTTTGTTCTCAAAAACTGTAGATGTCGCTGTCCCTCCTGCCAGTGCTACTTTTATGTGTGTCTCCTCTTGCACTGTGCATTTTTCATAGGTTTCCTGTATTGCCAACTAGGAAAAAGCAAGACACCAACCGAAAACCTTAATCAACTAACAACTCGGGGATGGGGGTTAAGTCCTAGGTCCAACCATCAATGCTGTCACTTGTGAACGAGCCCAAACTGGGTTCTAACCTTTACCTCCAAAAGATCTGAAAGGCCGGGCTATCAACACCGAAGTTCTTTACTACCCAGCAAGAGTCAATTTGAAGACACACGGAAGACCAGCGTATCACGAAGAAGATACGCAGATAACCAGCGGATCACGAAGATGACACGCAGAGAAGCATGGTTGGTTGAATAGACGACAAAATGAACATTGGTTTGCAAACAATTCTCTTCCTTCTACAATCCAGTGATTTCTGGAGAGCCGTGACTCTTGTCCGGCGATTCTGGATTGTCACGAGGTGATTTCTTGAGAGCCCCTCCTGTGAAAGAGCCTGTCTTGTAGCAAGAGCCCACTTTTCCCTTTAACTTTCTTTATGAGGCACACACATTCAATTTGAATGAATGGTTTTTTTACTGACATGGATGTGCCTATCAGCCTTCTTGTTATGCTTTTGATTCATATGTTTCTTGGTCTCTCGCGAATTATTTCAGATAGATTTTTTGACCTGTTGCTACAGGAATGATGATAAAAGTCTTCCCTTGGCAGACTTTATGCTTTTCTGTCCCCATTTTGGTTAAAGGGCTGGAATTCTCCGACTTTTAAGCTATCAAAGAGATCCCCAAATGTATTTGCATTTGTGGAATTCTACTGCATTCTGGAGGTGGTCTTAGAGAGGAATGTAACGAAAAAATGTGGCACTTCTTTGCAAAGAAGAGTCTTCTCTTCAATAGACATATTTGAAAGTTTTTTGAAGGGTAAATTTGCTATGGAGTTATTATGCAAATCTGAAGTAGTTATTGAGGATTGTTATGGAAGTAATAAAATTTATCGTTATTTTATGGAATTAAATAACTTTAATTATATTATGGTTATAAATAGCCAACAAGCTCTTCACCTAGGATAATAGACGCACCAACACCAGATTATAGCTTCTGGCTCTTTGGGCACTGCTTTCATATGCCATTAATTTTGGGATCCCTCTCTTATCTGTATTTGGGGATTCAAAGCGTTTTTCTCCGAACATGTTCAGAAAAACACCCCACTTCTGAGTCGTTAGTGTGATGACATTCTTTCTCTACTGCATCATGTGCCTTTATTGACCATCAGTCATATCTACCGTGAGCATAACTAGCAGTTTGACAGTCTCTCCAAACAGGATCTTTCGTTGGCCCCAAGGCATGGGGGATTTTTTGGATCTTTAGATGGTATGATCATTGATCATGGGATATTTCATCTATTTTGGCTTGTGCTGGGATTTTCCCTTTCACTCTCTTTATGAGGCACAAGCATTAAGTTTGAATGAATGGTTATTTTGCTGACATGGATGTGCCTATCTGCCTTCTTGTTATGCTCCCGATTCATATGTTTTTTGGTCTCTCATGAATTATTTAAAATAGATTTTCTGACATGTTGCTATAGGAATGATGAAAAAAGTTTGTCCTTCACAGAATTTATGCTTTCCTGTCCCCATTTTGGTTGGATGACTGGGATTCTCTGACTTTACATCTATCAGATAGATCCCCCAATGTATTTGCATTTGCGGAATTCTTCTGCATTCTGAAGGTGCTCTTAGACAGGAATGTAATGAAAAAATGTGGCACTTCTTTGCAAAGAAGAGCCTTCTTTTCAATAGACATATTTTAAAGTTTGTTAAAGGGTAAATTTGTTATGGATTTATTATGCAAATTTGAAGTAGTTATCGGGGATTGTTTTGGCACTTTCCACTCTTCGCGATTTGGTGGTTCTCCATGTGCCCTCTTCGCGATCCGGTGGTCTTGGAACTTAACCCCCATCCCCGCGTGTTTGCTTCGTGATCCGCTGGTACTCCACATGTTTTCAAGCTATTTAGGATTGTTTTGGAATTCATCTGCATTCTGAAGGTTCTCTTAGAGAGGAATGTAACGAAAAAATGTGGCACTTCTTTGCAAAGAAGGTCCTTCTCTTCAATAGACATATTTGAAAGTTTGTTAAAGGGTAAATTTGGTATGGAGTTATTATGCAAATCTGAAGTGGTTATTGAGGAATGTTTTGGCACATTTCACAAAGAAAATAACTTTGCTTATGCATGGAATTAAAAAAATTTATTGTTATTTTATGGAATTAAATAACTTTTATTATATTATGGTTATAAATAGCCAACAAGCTCTTAACCTAGGATAATAGATGCACCAACACCAGATTAGAGCTTCTGGCTCTTTGGGCACTGCTTTCGGTTGCCATTCATTTGGCGATCCTTCTCTTATCTGTATTTGGGGATTCATAGGTTATCATATCATGGGTGAACAAAACTGCTTCATTGAACACCCCACTTTTGAGTCATTGGTGTGATTACATTCTTTCTTTGTTGCATCATGTTCCTTTAGTGACCATCAATCATATCTATCGTGAGCATAACTAGCAGGCTGACAGACTCTCCAAACAATCTCTTTCGTTGGCCCCGAGGCATAGGGAATTTTCTGGATCTTTAGATGGTATGATCATTGATCATGGGATATTTCAGTTATTTTGGCTTGTGCCAGGATTTCCCCTTTCACTCTCTTTATGAGGCACAAGCATTCAGTTTGAATGAATGGTTCTTTTGCTGACATGGATGTGCCTATCAGCCTTCTTGTTATGCTCCTGATTCATATGTTTCTTGGTCTCTCATGAATTATTTCAGATAGATTTTCTTCCCTGTTGCTACAGGAATGATGATAAAATTCTGCCCTTGGCAGACTTTATGCTTTTCTGTCCCAATTTTCGTTGGATGGCTGGAATTATCCGGCTTTACAACTACCAGAGAGATTCGCAAATGTATGTTCATTTGCGGAATTCTTCTGCATTCTGAAGGTGATCTTAGAGAGGAATGTAACGAAAAAAATGTGGCATTTCTTTGCAAAGAAGAGCCTTCTCTTCAATACACATATTTGAATGTTTGTTGAAGGGTAAATTTGGTATGAAGTTATGATGCAAATCTGAAGTAGTTATTGAGGATTGTTTTGGTACATTTCACAAATAAAATAACTTTGCTTATGCATGGAGTTAAAAAAATTTATGCTTATTTTATGGAATTAAAAAAACTTTTATTATGTTATGGTTATAAATAGCCAACAAGATCTTAACCTAGGATAATAGATGCACCTGTGTTTTGTTAGTCCTTGGGCTCTTTGAATCAAAATTCATGCAACTAGAAACAATGCAACTTCTCTG
This sequence comes from Pseudotsuga menziesii, assembly GCA_001517045.1. Classification (NCBI taxonomy): domain Eukaryota; kingdom Viridiplantae; phylum Streptophyta; class Pinopsida; order Pinales; family Pinaceae; genus Pseudotsuga; species Pseudotsuga menziesii. The sequence continues at coordinate 75,778 of LPNX010216435.1, read as the reverse complement.
TGAAAACCCACTCAAACTAAATCTGACCAGTAAACACCATTTAGGTAGCAAGGAGGGGCGGTCGCCATGACAAGATGTTCAACCACCTCCTCCATGAATAGAAAGCTATATAATAAATTCAGAAGAAATGCGAAACTGAGAAAAAAACACTTCATGTTTCAGACGAGCTCTTTCACAGGACTGCCTCTCCAAGAATCGTCCGCGGCACTCCAGAATCGTCGGACACCTACGTTTCTGACCAGCTCAACAGTCACGATAAATCCTATGAACAATGCTCAGCAAAGAGGTGGAAAACAAAGAGGTGCAAAACACGTGAACACTGAAACTTGTAGGTGAAATGGGAGGGTAGAGCAAGGCAGCGACCAGAAACCTTCAACCATCAATGTTGTCACTTATGGAGAAGCCCGGACTGGGTCTTAACCCTTACCTCCAAAACATCCGGAAGGCCCAACTATCAGTACGGAGGTTTTCCATAGACTCAACTTGAAAACACGTGGAGGACCAACAGATCACTAAGGAGACACCGAGGGATGGGGGTTGATTCTAGCTCTTTGGGCACTACTTTTGATTGCCATTCATTTGGGGATCCCTCTCTTATCTATATTTGGGGATTCACATGTTAGCATCTCTCGCATGAACAGAATTGCTTCATTGAACACTCTACTTCTGAGTCATTGGTGTGATGACATTATTTCTTTGCTGCATCATGTCCCTTTAGTGACCATCAATCATATCTATCGTGAGCATAACTAGCAGCCTGACAGTCTCTCCAAATATGCTCTTTCGTTGGCCCCGAGGCATACGAGATTTTTTGGATCTTTAAATGGTATGATCATTGCTCATGGGATATTTTAGTTATTTTGGCTTGTGTCAGACGTTTCCCTTTCACTCTCTTTATGAGGCACAAGCATTCAATTTGAATGAATGGATCTTTTGCTGACATGGATGTGCCTATTAGCCTTCTTGTTATGCTCCTGATTCATATGTTTTTTGGAATGTCACGAATTATTTCAGATAGATTTCTTGACCTGTTGCTACAAGAATGATGAGAAAAAAGTGTACCCTTAGCAGACTTTACCCTTTTCTTTCCCCATTTTGGTTGGATGACTAGAATTCTCTGACTTTACAGCTATCTGCATTTGCGGAATTCTTGTGCATTCTCAAGGTGCTCTTACAAAGGAATGTAAGGAAAAAATGTGGCGCTTATTTGCAAAGAAGAGCCTTCTCTTCAATAGACATATTTGAAAGTTTGTTGAAGGGTAAATTTGGTATGAAGTTATGATTCAAATCTGAAGTAGTTATTGAAGATTGTTTTGGCACATTTCACAAAGAAAATAACTTTGCTTATGCATGGAAGTAATAAAATTTATTGTTATTTTATGGAATTAAATAAATTTTATTATATTATGGTTATAAATATCCAATAAGCTCTTAACCTAGTATAATACATGCACCGACACCAGATTAGAGCTTCTCGCTCTTTGGGCATTGCTTTTGGATGCCATTGATTTTGGGATCCCTCTCTTATCTGTATTTGAGGATTCAAAGGTTATCATCTCATGGGTGAACAAAATTGCTTCAATGAACACCCCACTTCTGAGTCATTGGTGTAATGACATTCTTTCCCTGCTGCATCATGTGCCTTTACTGACCATCAATCATATCTACCACGAGCATAACTAGCAGGCTCACAGTCTCTCCAAACAGGCTCTTTCATTGGCCTCGGAGCATGGGGGATTTTTTGTATCTTTAGATGGTATGATCATTGATCATGGGATATTTCAGTTACTTTGGCTTGTGCCAGGATTTTCCCTTTCACTCTCTTTATGAGGCATAAGCATTCAGTTTGAATAAATTGTTATTTTGCTGACATAGATGTGCCTATCAGCTTTCTTGTTATGCTCCTGATTCATATGTTTTTTGGTCTCTCACGAATTATAGGGTATACAATAGACATGGCCTCCAACAATTCATCTAAAGGAAGCCGTTCTCTTACATCTCATGATAGTGATTTTGCAATTTCTTTCAAGTTGTCTCTCACTGAAATTACAACATTGTGAAATCGTTCTCTTGATATGGAGCACTGTTTGGTGGATCTTCCTATCTTTTCATTATAATAAAAGAGAACCATATGCCCACGAACTACCATACATAGCATCCCTTTTTCATCAAACTTCCAAAAAAATTCATTATTTTCTATATTGATAATCTTCCTCCAATTTGTAAATGCTAAATATGTAAAAGAATCTTCCATAATATACAAATTATCCAATGCAAGACATGTTAATTTTATTGCTCTTGTGTATTCAGCTATATACATCGTGTGACTCTGAGCCATCTTCACGAGGTTATTCATTTCATGAAGCATAGGAAGAATTCCAGCCAATGTTAATAATGTCTCTATATCAGTTAGTAGAAATAGAAGAGTTTGAGCTTTTTCTACACTTGAGCGATGTTCATACATCACCCCTACCAAGGATGCATATTCATTGAATAGTCTTTCAGCTGGTCCCTTCAATGATATCCATCTTGTATCAACATCTTTTAATAGTTTTTTTCCTTTTGTGACACCATCAGAAAAAAAAATTTAAACTCTAAAAATCATTTGGGACTCTGAAAAAAGTATGCATGAACCTCACGTACAAGATATTCTACCTTTGAAACCAATGAAAAGTTTCTCACTATTTTAAATGCAAGATTCATCATGTGAGCCATACAATGAATACTGAGCATATACGGTGAAGCCGAGAGTTGCATTCTGGCACAAAGGCCATTCCTTTGTCCTTGCATTACTGATGCTCCATCTGCTCCAACGCATACTAACTTTTTTGCAATCATGGAATGATCCATACCACCAATTTCCTTCAAACTATCAATAACAAGTTCATAAATATTTTCTGTTGCAGAACTTTTGGTCATTTTATGAATTCCAAATAGATAGGAATGCCTGATATGGTCATTGACCATATAAATTCTCATGCAGATCCATGAAGTATTATCAATAGCCGTAACTTCATCTAAAGACAGTGACAAAAATGTAGCATTTACAATCTTCTCTTTCATATCGTCCTTTTCTACTTGAGCTAGATATTTTCCCCATTCCCAACCACTCGATAAAGACCAATGAGAAGATCGAAAATTTGGCACTTGAATAAAAGATAGATATTTCGTCATTTTTGGATAATCTGTCATAGGACGAACATTGGCCAGGAGGTGAAATACAGTGCTTAATTGTATTGTCTTTGATAAGAAATGTGTTTCCATCATCTTTCCAAATTGATATTTGATGGTTCCTCCACTTTCCTCAAGTTGTTTCTTATTTAGTAAGAATTCATTATATTCCACTTCAAATTGGAGATGTCGACATTCGTTAACAGATTTCCATCTGGTAGTAGATTTATTCTCATCATTTGCAGTTTTCTTATCATACACCTTCCCAACATGCTTCTCGATTGTGTCTAACTTCATCTGTAATTTCACTACCTTGCCAAGTTTCCAACTACATGAAGTGCATTTAACTTCTCGTGGGGTCTCATTCTCATTTGTTGGAGGTATTGGTTCAATACATGGGTATCTTGAGACCCAATCAGCTTTGAATTTTCTCCTTGCGTCCCATTGGCCCTTTTTCCTTTTCCGTGAATGCACTGTGTCACCTTGCAATGAAAAATATTCAACATTTGAACTACCAATTTCGGATGGAAATGCATTTGTCTCACTTTGATCATTAGAGGAATGTATTCTACCATCAATTTTCTGGGTTGCAGATGAATTCTCAAAAGTGTTGACATCTCTCTCACCGATACCTTGCTCAAGAGAGCTTGAAGCATGAATAGGATGTGGATTATTTGACTGAGGCTTTTGAAAATATGATATTACATCCTTTTGTTTTGATGTTTTATTTTTCTTTCCACAATCCATGTTTGACATCTTACTTGATATTCCAAAATTGAAATTCCAAATCGATATAGAAACCAGAAGTGAAGCCTGCATGAGAAAAATGATATAAAATTAATACAATGGCACATTATCAATTTATATTGACCCGACTTACAATGAGTTCTTACATTGACTCTTTCAATGACTTTTCATTGACTCTTTCATTGACTCTTTCCCTGAAGGAGGTATAACACTAATACAACTGGAAGGTGTCAATGAAACACAACTGCACTGACTAGATTCAGGGCAAGTGGGGACTCCACTTGTTATCTCGTCCCTTAATGGTCCAGCGGACATGTGGGGACCTAAATCTTGACAAACCAATAAACTAATAGAATCAGAGATTATGCTCCACATTATTCTTTTGGCAAAAA
>LPNX010216435.1:1637-71329 GCA_001517045.1 Pseudotsuga menziesii | reverse complement strand
AACACTTATCCTTCATATTTTCTTTGTTATACAAAGCTAACAATGTATAGAAATCAGAGTAACAATGTCGAGCATAATATCAATCACTACACGTAACATAAATTCTATGCGTATAATCCCTTTAGCATCTGCGCACACAATTCTCATGTTTTTAGATTCCCATTGATTATCTGGATTTTGATTGCTAAACTCAAATTCAATTCCATGTAAGATAAAGATTTATACAGATGACTTACTCTTCCATCAGATTAAAACAAGCTAATATATTATATTTTCACTGTTATTCAACTCAAAGACTTCATATAGAAAATCACTCTGTTTCTTATTTAATTTTCTGAGCCTGTCATACAATGTAGAGATCGAGCCTGTAAGATCTGGGTATGAATAACAGCAACAAACAGTCTTAAATCCCTAATTCTAGGCGCTTTCTAGGCATGAAAACATTGAAAAGAGACCTATAGCAATTTTGGGAATCATTCATGAGGTAAACACTCTTCATCTTGGGTTTTGAGTTTAATTCTACCATCAAAAATGCCCTAGTACTCAAATATGGGTAGTTTTGAGCACAAATAGTGGCCAAAAGTCGTATTGCAGCCACTGAAAAGCAATGACCAAAAGGCTGTAGCAAATTCTAGGTTGAGATTGAAAGTAGAAGTACCATCAAAACCCAACTTTAGTCTCTGAGCATAAACAACAGTAAAAATCATCTAAACTTTAAGTCTGGCTAGTTCTAATTTTTATGGTACAAGAGGCCCCCTACGATGATAAATGAAATTAAAAACGAGTACACGCTTTAATAAGTAATCTACAAATTTCTATTAATTTGTGTAAAAGGGAATAACTAACAATTTTTTAAAACATCACAAGAATAATGATTTAGAAAAGAAGAAAACATACTTCTAATGAAAAGAATAATGATTTAGAAAAGAATAAAACACACTTTCTAGTCGTTACCATATTTGTTTCCTCATATATCAATTTCCTACCAATTAATGTGTGATGGTCCTTGAAGGTAGGCTGTCTGACTACTAGTTACTCTGCCTTATAAATGATGAAATGAAAAACTATGCAAAATTGCAAATTGCTGAATCACAGCGCATCCTCACATGAGTGATACACATGCTAGACATGGCCACAAAGCTCCTTCTATAGTTCTCCATCTAATCACATCCTCAATCTCCTAATAATTATACAAGTGTGTTGTAAAATTCTTGTCATGTTCAAATTCTTAACCAAATGCCATTTCAAGTTATGACGTAAGTGTTTCTTGTTGTAACAGCAAAATGATTCCAGTTGGCAGTTACTTGCCATAAAAAACTAACCACGGGATTTATTGATTGTCAACATCAATTCATGGTGCAAGGAGTACCTGAATTGGTGGATGATGAAATACAGTCGAGGAATTCATACAAAGAACATGTAAACAAGATCCTATGATCTGTTGATGCAATTAACTAGGAGGTCAGCCAAGGGAAATTGATTCTTATGAACCTTGGATCCTAGTTGCAAAGTTCAAACCTAGTACCAAACAATAGGCATCCCTAGGGTGATAAGCTAGGAAATTTACTAACACTATACACTTTCAATTCAAATTAACTACTTTATCAATTATATTGTTCAACTGGCACGCACATTGAGTCATTCACATAAAATATATGTGCACTTCAAGAATCCATCTTCTATTCAAAAATTAATTTCTTCAAACAATAAAATGGGAGTCAAGCACATAATCAAGTTAAACATTGTTCTTTCATTAATTAATAGTGGATGACCACAATTTTTTAAATTTTGGGACAAAGATGCTTCCTGCATTTATTGAGACTAGATTTATTTTTCCTGTAGATGATTGAGACTGGATTATCCCTATAGTAATCCATAGCAAGAATTAAATGGAAGATATTAGATTCTATGTTGACTATCGCAACCTAAATGCCCCATGCATCCATGATCCATTACCAACACTATTCAATAATGATAGAGACCAAGTTGTAGAAAGCACCTTCTAAGTAGACCCAATTCTCGCAATAGTAGTCACAGAAGAAGATTATTAAATCCAAATTCAAATTCAAATTCTTCATCTTCTTCTTTGCAACTTTTTAAATGATGAAAATAGAAACCATGGAAATACCAAAGGTTCATCATCTTCTCAATGGTCTTGTGTAATATGTATACCATAAGTGGTATGGACACTTCAGTGATGAGATTTACAAGTTGCAGGCTAAGAAGGCTAAAGCTATACCTTTCGAAAAGCATCAAGAACATGATGAGGTTGATGTCACCAACCCTAAAATCTGCAAATCCCAATTTAGTTCTTATGGCCAAGGATTACGCCACTAATAATGTTATGCACAACTGTCAAATCAATAGCAAGATAGTTCTAGATCTAGAGGTAGAGCCATTACCAAAGCAATTACCTTTGCCCGTAAAAGGGATAGAGGGAATCAATAGTTGATTTAGTTCATTTCATTGTATATGAGATACATTGATTGTATTTTTGGGTGATTCATGAATTAAGGACTCAGGATTCAGGACACAATTCATTTTTTATGTATGATGTACTACTAGACGTCTTATATATCTTGTATATCAGTTTTGTTTCCATATTCATGTCGCTAAGTGTTTATTTGATGTTCTTGTTGCTCTAGATGTTTATAAAATTGAAAAAAATGAATACTTTCGTATTTTTTTAAGTTTTCCGATATATTGCCGATGCTTGCCAACATATTCGCTGATAAATCCGATAATTTCTTTTTGAACCCTCCGCGATATATTTTCTGACATATTTTTAACATTGGTTAGGTCAAGTCGTGGGCATTCAAACTGAGGTTGTTTTGTTGTTTGGAGGGTGCAATCCACTGTTATTATCTTGGAATCTACCATTGCTGCTATCTATGCTGAGAAGGGAGCATTAAGGACTGTTTGGGACGTGATTTCTGAAGGCTAAGAGTCTGCTTACTCTCATCACTGCCTTCTCTGAGATTGATGTCAATTGCAAACAATGTCATGGTTGATTTTTGTGTTAATGAAAAGAGAACCCTCTTGTTGTGTGCAAATTCTATTGTTAAATGGTTATGAGAATGAGATATGAAATCCATCAAGCTCAAGGCATAACATCAGATTACAAAACACCATATTTTTCAAACTGGGCACAAAAATATCGTTCAAAACAAGGAGAGATTCTACATTCATTAGTGGCTAGGATACAATTCAGTGGTAACATGATTGCATATTTGTGGTGGTTTATAAAATTTCAAATATGGTTGTTTTTCATCCTATGGAGCAAATCCCTTGATGTTCCTGTAATTGAAAAGTTATTTTTTTAGCATTTTTTGACAAATTGTAATTTGCATTATACCATTGTCTCATATCAAGATTCTTGATTCTTGAGTTATTTTTGGAAATCTTTGTGGAAGATGCTTGGTTGTCAATGACAATTCTTTACTTCTTTCCTCAGACTAATGGATAGATTGAGATATTGAATAAAACGTTAGTCCATGCTCTTTGCATTTATCATTGAAAGAATAAGCAGGGGTACATATCATTCAACACAATTAAAACATAGCCACTCATGCATCTATGGAGCATTCTTATTTTGAGGTATATTAGACATAATGTTTTTTCCCCATCCCACGTGGCTGAAAATGATGCCATTACTGAAGTCCAGCCACAAGGCCAAGAGAGTGCTCTAATACTGTTTTTATAAGCCCAATTGTTATGAACCCAAGGATTGCACTTGGCATATGAATTAATATTTTTGTAAGAAGCCAGGCCCTACTCGATCAAATCGATCAACAGTAAATTAATTTCTCTGTCACAGCAAACTGATCTCTAGGATGGATAAAATCTACTTGAAACTTAGTTAATAACAACAATATTTTAAAAGAAGTAGATTTATATGTAACAGTAGTAGATTCAGCTACGGAAGCAATAGATTTACTAGGAAAAACAATAATTTAGCGTACCGCGACAACTATTATAGAAACTCAAAAACAAGACAACAAACGACATTGCAGAAATATTCAGCAAACTTTATTTATATGGTAAGTTTGTTTTTTTTATTGACTATTTTGATCTATATAGAAGGAGGTATCAATGCAATCATGTAAGATTGTGTATCTTGGCCATCTAATCAGCGTTTTGTCGAATTTAACACGTTTTATTGATGTGATTTTGCCTACAGGCCCTCGCTCAGCTGTCATAAGGCTTGAAGGGGACATACAACCACCCTGCCCCTCATATTTCTCTGCAAGCGTTGCAAGAATTTCCTATTGAAGCCAACACCAGGATCAGCAATGGTGTCGTTATCCTTCACAAGTTTGAACTAGAATTTTATCATGAGAAATTGAGAATCCCTGCTGATGAAATATTTGTTGAAATTTCTATCAATGAATATGTTATTGTCTCAAGTCCAAGGTGTCGAGACCTCTTAGGCTATTTTGTAGGTAGAATCCCCCTTGAATGTGTTATTAGGGTCTATGTCAAAGAGGCTTGGGAGCCATACCATTGGATTTGTACAGCTACTGGGAACCTGACAAAAGGACTCTACTACTATTATTTCAAAGAGGAGAATCATGTCTGCCAAAAGGCCTTTGTTACTACTCTTTCAAAGAGGAGAATCATGCCTGAAAAAAGGACTCTACTAGTTCTCTTTCAACGAGGAGAATCATACCTCTTAAGTGGCCATGTGTGGGCCCTAGATGTCTTGGAATACCCATGTGGTATTATCTAGATGGAGTGATTATTTTCCAGTTAGTGAAGATGCTCAACATTATTGTTCTATATAGATTTACTTCCCATTCCTCCTTATGCAATATTGTGACCCAACTTCCTCTAGCATATTATTGACTCCCTTTGGGCAATTTATTTACCACAAGCCCTAGTATTTATTTAACCCTCGACCTCAAAAACATGTCTCCATTCGAGTTATCTTGTCCCAGGGCCTTTGTGAGTGGATTTTTATCAAAGTAAACCCAAAAATCATCCATCAAGTCATTCGGTATATCAACCTTCTAAATACTTGTTTTCATTGCCAAAGTCCTGAATATAGGATTCGGGATTATCCCTTGCTAACCAAAGTTGCCTCTTCTGATACCCCACGATTGATACTCTAACTTCCCTGACCCAAAAGGATTCGACCTCTATTAAAGGTAGAGAATGGATGTAATAGGTAAAAGAGGGAAACGAAGGCAATTTGGCTCCCAAGGGTTCACTTGATAGCTTGGTCATTTTTGGGTCAACTCCATCCAAGCCTATAGACACAACCATGAATAATGAACATGTTGGCTCCACTCATGCTACTTCCTCCCGTGAGGGAGTAGCTAAAGGGCCCGGTCTCTCCTCCTTTGAGGCTCAATACACAATTCAATGATGGTACTGAAGATGGGAAGAGAAGACCTAAGAAAAATACCCTAGATAGGTGGGTAATGCAGGTAATGAAGGAAAATAATTTTGTCACTAAAAGATCTTACCAAGTGTTAAGCAGTAAGCAGGGGAAGGAGATGGACATATTTGTGGAAATTTCTCAGATAAGGTTGTATCAAGGAATGTGAGGGGTATCCTAGACCCAGTCAGGAAAACCATGGTTCATAGAGTTCACTTGTTAGTTTCGAATTTGAATATTTTGTGTTTGCAAGAAGTGAAAGTGATTGTTTTTATATTAAATGATACCTTGGATTATATTTGTCTTGGTGCAGCTATGTTTCAACTTGCATGAGGAAGGGTGAGGGGGGAAACAACTCTGATCTCTTCTAATTTATCGTCTTGTATAATTAATCATGGCATTGACCCCTCTACTAGATTGGAATTCAATTTGAATATTTTGTGTTTGCAAGAAGTGAAAGTGATTGTTTTTATATTAAATGATACCTTGGATTATATTTGTCTTGGTGCAGCTATGTTTCAACTTGCAAGAGGAAGGGTGAGGGGGGAAACAACTCTTATCTCTCCTAAGTTATCATCTTGTATAATTGATCATGGCATTGACCCCTCTACTAGATTGGTGTGGGTGCTCCTTTTTCTTAATGGTAGGGTCCTTGTTCTTGCCATTGTATACCCCTATTGAAGCAAAGAACATTACAATTTTGTGGGGATAGCTAGCTAAGTACCTCTCAGAATTTGATTGGATTTATATGGTGACAATAACAATGCTGACTCTCACGATGATAAAATTGGGGTTAACCTTGTCTAAATGCCCTAACAGGAATGTACAACATGGAATGGCGTTAAGGCTATACTTAGACACTACTACCCCAACAAGCACTAAAAAGGAGACTCACCCAAGTTGTGGTTCACTTGGTCCAGTATTAGGGTCAGCTCTGAGAAAGTTATGAAATGGCTTGACATAGCCATGCCTTTGGAACATAACACTTTGTTTTCCTCTTACAATGGTAGCAGACTAGTGCAAGTGCTAGAAAAAGTTACTCGTTCTGACCTCCAAGCCATTGTGTTCTGGATATATTGGGGACCAACTAAGATGAGATTGTCAAATTCTATGTACTTAACATCTCCCATTTGCAACAACCAGCTAGGATCTAAGTCATTATGTGGATTTTGACCCTACTACCCAGACCGCAGGGAGAGGATAAGTTCAATTGAAAAGTGGAACCATACCATAAAGGTAAAATTACAACATTGTTGTGAGCATTTGGTTGCTAGCTAGTAGTGGTGCAGCACTAATGCCACAAAACAGCTAAGGAAGAATTCAAAGAAGACTCTCAAGGACTTTAATTCATTTCCTATGGCGCAACTCTAATATTGTGAGTCACCAAGCTCAAGCACTTCTTGAAGGTGGATGATATTTAGCAAGCCTAGCGTGCTCAAATTCACTTTTGACTCCATTGGCTTAAAACTAAGGACCATCCCACAAAGGCCTTGTACAAAATGCTTGTTATTAAGGAGGATTTTGGAAGGATTGGATCCCTAAAGAAGTCGCTATGGAGGGTAACTAGCCAAGATGGGACTGAGTGCAAATTTGTTGAGCATTACCATAGAGTTTTTTATCTCCAAGATATAAATTATAGATGCATAGTGGGTGGCCATGCAAACATGCATTGACCTTGTCCCTTGTAAAGTTTCCCTGAAGCAAGAAAGAATATATGACTAGGAGTTGACCTTACCGAAATTAACCAAACCTTTGATGGTGATGCTTGATTATAAGTCTCTTAGGATGGATTATTTCCCATGTGAATTTTAAATCCACCTCGGATTTTGTTGGGCCCAACCTACTCAAATGGTGGATGAGGGGGTAGTCTGAAAAAGGTCTCTAGCATCTCATTAATAGAGGCTTTATCAAATTTATCCCCAATGCTAGTGTCCTAGAACTAATTATAACTTGTAAGCCAATCTCTCCTCAAAATCCACATGAGATTGTTCGGCACAATCTGCTTAGTGTTTACCAAGAGATGGTATGGAAAAAATCTGTAAGGTTTCTCATTAATAGAAGATTTATCAAATTTATCCCCAAGGCCAATGGTTTATAATTGATTACAAGTTGTAAGCCAATCACTCTCCTCAAAATTCACACGGGATTTTGTTGTCCCTGACCTACTTAGTGTTTACATAGAGGTAGTTTGGAGAAGGTTTTAAGGTCTCTCATTAATACAAGATTTATCAAATTTATCCCCAAGGCTGGTGACCTAGAACTAATTACAAGTTGTAAGCCACTCACCCTCCTCAGTGTGTCCTATAAGATCTTGGACAAGGCTCTATCCCTACGACTCTATTATATCTTACCTTGGGTCATTGGGATGAAATAAATAGGGTTCATCAGAGGAAGTTTTATCCTAGACAATGTAGCGTCAGTTTGGGAGGGGTATGGAATGGACTCATGCCTTGTCTTGAAGACCCTTTCCGTCAATATTGAATTTGAGGAAGTTTTATCCTAGACAATGTAGCGTCAGTTTGGTAGGGGTATGGAATGGACTGATGCCTTGTCTTGAAGGCCCTTTCCGTCAATCTTGAATTTGAGAAAACCAATGACAATGTTGAGTGACCTTTCATTTTGGCTATTTGTAGGCACTATGCTTTGGGCAATGTTTTGTTTGGGTTGCGGACATTTTCTTGTTGAAAACTTCATGTAAATCAAGCCAAATCTAAGGAAATTATCTTGTTTAGACTAACTAGGCAAGGCCCACCCCTCGCCCATGCCCTAGATGAGTTGGCCACAAAGGCTTTGAGGTGCCTCCATGATCAGACTGCTTTAGGATGGATTAAAGGTATTCCTCCCTAGGGATTGGCATTGGACAAATGGTGAATGGGAAAAAAATTTACGACTCTTTTCTTATTATTTTGGAGGAAAAAGTGTCAATTGATAATACCATGGAATGGATCCAAATTTTCATTGAAATTCTAGTTGGTAAAAACGAAGTGCTATCTAGTATCTGCTGGCATAGGAAGACATTCCTCACTAGTTGGCCTACAAGGAAACAAAGGCTTCCATCGGATTAGTCGGGGACTTTGATGTAGCCCTGAGGAATGGGGTGGTCTAGGGATCTAGGGTCATTACATTAAGCTCAGGCATTGTGTACAAAACACGTGTTTTAGTTGAGGATGGTCAAGAGAGTTAGAGAGCGCTTCTATACAACTGCATCTTGTGAAGGGCATTGCTGGGTAAAATTTAAAACTGGTTGGAGGGATGTCAATTTCCAAACCCTGATCTTAATGCTGGCAAAAGTCCAAATCCAAGGCATCTTTATGGCTTGAAGCATCTGCAAGGATTCATTGTGAAACTCTGGGCTTGCATTGACTGTTGTGTAAAACACTTCTATGGGCTGATCATTATGAAATTATCTTCAAATTGATTATTCCATTTACACATTGTTTTCAGCATGGCCTAGCATATCTCTGCAGAATGCTGCAGTTAAATGTTGCACAAAACAGATTCCCTCTAGAATATTAAGATGGGAAAATAATAATAATAATAATAATAAATTAGATATTTGAGGGGTTTCCATCAAAACATACAGTTTTGTGAAATAGCATAAACATTTGGCTGCAGTGGAAGAACTTTGCTAAATATGACTGGAATGGCTTATTCTCAAAGCCCCTTCTACATAATAGCTGTGGGAGGGCTTGAACAAGCACATGTGGTGCGACACTAAAGATGATGAAATTTTCTATTGCACTACTGCAAGTCTCAGTTTCCATTCTCATGCTATGCTTCCATTAGTATTTGGTTTGCTGGACTATGAAGACATAATAATAAATATAGCTCCAAAGTATTGTAATTACGCCAATCTCACTCCAGTGATTAATAGAATTAACTTCAGAGGAGAGTGGTACGGATTTTTAAGGAAGCATATAAGAGATTTAAATTGAGAGACTTCTTCTATCGTCAAAGTATCGAGCTTTAAGACTTTGTATTTCCATTCTGTTTGAACTGGCATTTGTGGTAATATAAGCACCTTATGTAGAGTCATATAACAGAAGCTCAAGAGAAGAAACAAGATCAGATTTTTTTGTGTCTGTGATTCCACCAGTTCATACAAAGCTTACCTAGAATGAAGAAAGCTTTGAATCAATGGAATATGAATAAAACACGAGGTCTCGTCAATCAAAGAACAAATATCTATGGAGTCCAAATCACAGCAAAATTTTGATTAGCTGATAGGACTTAGGTCTTCAAAGGTTTGACCGTTAGATCAAGACCGACACTTGTATTTGGCAGAATATTCTGGTGTTTATGCAGTGCACGGTAAAACAAAAAAGCCATTTCATGATTTTACCATACAGCTGTTTATACAACAGCCATGAAAAAGCCTGGTGCTTAATTCAGACCTTGCAATCAAAACAAACATTATTCATTTATGTGATTTTGTATATGTTCACATGTGTGCATTCTCTAGCAACAGTTCTAATAGTACTACTATTTGTAAAATGATAATTCTCCTGAATTTTCAAGTTTTCCTAGTTAATAACAAAATAAAAAAGGAAGTTCAAACACAGCCAAATACACTCTCTAGTTTAAATCCTAATTTATCCCAATGGTCATTCTCTTTGATAACAATAAAAAAAAATGGATTCCTAATTGCACTCAACCAAATAAATTACCATGAAAATTTGAAATAGACAAATGACTTACCATGAAATAGACAAATGGAAACAGAGAGGAGATCAGAAGAGCTGGAACACACAATCAAATAAAACAAATGTCAGTATCCACTTAGCCGTATCGATACTCTACCGATGGAAAGGTCACCATATATTCACTGATCAATCAAACAAAATTAAATAAAATTTTGGAACTTCACAGTCTCATTTTATCATAGCAAAAAATGCGCTGGAAATTACCAATATTAATTTTCTTACATACAGAAGCCACTGGACAACCTATTAAATTTCTTACATATAGAAGCCACTCGACAACCTTCGAAGATAAGAATGGATGATAAACATAATAAATAAATAAAAAATAATTAATGACATGACGTGGGTTCCATGAGGACATCTATTCACCATTCCTATGGATGCCCTTCATTAAAGCGAAGGTTGGTTAACAACTCCTCATTTAGGTAAATTTCAATGACATTAATTTAAAGTTAAGAAGATGTAACTTAAGAGTTTGACACGAACAACTCGAGCACTGGACAAAACCGGCACATTTGAAAGCTAAATATATCAAAGCCAATAAAATAAAATCATTCTGGATATTATTAATTTAAATTTGATTTGATTTAACTATCTTTTAAGGCTGTACTTCGTAACAATACGGGTTCAGTTTACTTTGTAACAATAGGAGTTGAGCTTTTTGAAACTCTTTTGATTTTATTTAACTATCTTTTAAGGCTGTACTTAGTAACAATAGGAGTTAAGCTTTGAAACTCATGTGTGGGAAAGGGCGACCTCGGCCTGGGTTCCATCATCAAACCTGGGCTGGGGTCACCCTCTTCATGTGATGAGCCTAAGAATTAAGTGTGGTCTCAAACAATAAACTTTTCTAACGTATGTATAGGGATTTCGCTGTCAGCAGGTTTAAATCTGGTTGGGAATCTTAATAAAACATTTAATGGAACCCAAGGCTAGCTGTTATAGCTCAAAATGACACATCTCTGCCTGTGACCACTTTCCCATGATTTCGTCGCATGTCGGCACTTCATGAAAGTCACTGAAAAAACACCCATCTTGGAGGACCCATATCTTGAGTTTTGTAACTCCGTTTGACCTCATTTCTACGCCGTTGGAAAGGTATTTTAGTTAGCTAAAACTTTATATCAGACACCAAATTCTGAAAATGCCCTGAAATACCCTAAAAATGCGTTTTTTATCCATTCGAGAATTTCCTTAAGGAAAACCCACGAATGTGCCTCTTAGCATTTAAAACATTAAACCATGAGTTAATTGGAGATTAGTTAAGTTATTTAACCTAATTTCCTTAACTGCTGTAACTTCTCCAACCTTCAAAACTACCTTATTTCTCCCATATAAATAGAGGTAGGGAGGTTCATGTGAGGGGACTTGGATTTTATGCATTGTTATGTTGGAGGAATCGGGACTCTCTTTGCCCACACATTTGCCCTGGAGGTCTTCCCCTTGTGTTGCAGAGCTTGGAGGCTGAGTTCTTTGGAGAAGAGAAGCAGTAGAACCAGATCAAGGTTTCGTGAGGTGCCAACTTGAAGAGAAGGTATATTTGTACTTGTTTTCAATATTAATAAAGATGTGATGTCCTTCTTCTTCCCAAATCATTGTTCAATGTGTGATTGAATCTCTATTTATGATCATGTGATGATGTTATTCAGATTATTATTTCAGATTTATTTGATTATCATTTCTTTATATGTGGTCATAATGGTTTGAGGAAGGTATAATTCGTTTTGTAGGTCTCTTGGAGCGAGAGGAGCAAGAAGAGGATTGAAGAGAAAGCTTGGACCAGCCTTCAGTTAATCAGGTGTGGATCTTTCTCATCTCTAAAACTTGCTGTTATATGCTTGCTCAACATTGTGCATCTCTCTTTCAACCCCAGTACATTGATGGCCTCTTAAACCCTAGCCATAGGACACTTTCCTTTACAACAGTTGGTGGAGATCAAGTTACAGTTATAGGAATTCATACAAAAGGGTTATATCTGACCTAGTGTGTCTCCTTGGGGAGCACCTATATTGTTCGTAAAGAAAAAGCACGGTACGATGCGATTTTGAATCGATTACTGAAAACTCAACAAGATGACCATCAAGAATCGTTACCCACTCCCTAGGATCGATGAATTGTTTGATCAAGTCGGAGGATCAAACATATTTTTGAATATCGAATTGCGATCTCAATATCATCAAGGATTCGTGATGAATATGTACACAAAACCTCCTTTCGAACTCGATATGACCATTATGAGTTTGTGGTAATTCCCTTCGGGCTAACCAATGCACCAGCCAATTTTATGTGCATGATGAAAAATATTTTTAGTGGATACCTGGATAAGCTTGTATTATTATTTGTAGACGATATACTAATTTACTCAAAGAGTAAGGAAGAACATGATGAACATCTCTGAATAGTGTTACGAGTGTTTTGGGAACACCAAATTTATGCCAAGCCTTAGCCTCTGTGATTTTTACAAAACATAGAAACAATATCTAGGTCACATCATTTTTGAGAAAGGAATAGTCGTCGACCCAAAAAATATTCAAGGCATCGAAGAATATTAGGTCATTTTTGGGACTAGAAGGTTACTATCGAAAGTTCATTAAGGACGTTTCAAGGATTCATTTTCCCATGAACGCCTTACAAAAGAAGGAAAACAAATTCATGTAGAATACCAAGTGCGAAGAAAGCTTCCAAAAGCTAAAAAAACTCTTCACTACCGCACTTATGCTAGGAATTGCGGATCCCGATGGAGATTTCATTGTTTGCACAGATACGAGCAAGGAAGGACTTGGTGGAGTCCTCATGAAAAATAACTATGTAATCTGTTATGAATCATGTAAATGAAAAGAACATGAAAAATACTATCCCATACCCGATCTTGAGCTAGTTTCCATTATCCACGCCTTCAAGATGTGGAGGCACTACCTCATGGGGAAGAAGTTTCTCCTAAAGACAAACAACATGAGTCTAAATTATTTGTTCGAACAACCAGATTTAAATTCCAGGAATACCATATGGTTGGCCTTCCTTAGCGATTACCACTTATAGTTAAAGAACATAAAAGGAAAGGAAAAGAAACCATCGATGCTTTAAGTAGACAATCTCATATATTGTATGAGGTAACGTTGAGCCAAATTGATTCAGACTTGCACGATAGGAATAGAATGGCCAACACCGTTGACCATTTCTATGTTGAGGTCCTTAAAAATATTCAGGAAGATAGGTTATTCCAACAACAGGAGGAATATAAGGTATACGCGACAGGAATATTGTGGTCCAGAGAGAGACTATATGTCCGAGAGGGAGGAGACATCAGGTCCAACATTCTAATAGAGTTTCATAAAAAACCCTACTTGGGGAACCCCACATATCAAAAGATGATATTGGCAGTAAAGAAACACTTCTTTCGGCCTAATTTAAAATCCAACATAACACTATTCATTACAAAATGCCAAGAGTGTCAACTAGTCAAAGCAGAGCAGCAACATCCTTCATGGTTGCTACAACTATTACCGATTCCAGAATTGAAATGGGAGTTTATCAGTATGAATTTCATTAAGGTATTACCAAAGAGCAAGAAACAGAATGATTCCATTTTTGTAGTGGTTTATAAGTTTTCCAAAGGGACACACTTTATTCCAGTAAAGTCAACATCTAAAGCATTTCACATTGCTAACATTTTCCTAAAAGAAATATTTCAATTGCATTGGATACCCAAGGAAATAGTATAGGATTGAGATACAAATTTTACCAGTAACTTCTGGAGATCTTTATTCTCCATATTAGAGACACAATTTAATTTCAGCACCTCCTACCATCTACAAACAGATGGACAAACAAAAGGAGTAAACCAAATTTTGGAGGATATGATTAGAATGTATGTAATGAACAATCCCACCAAGTGGGGGGATTATCTGCACCTCTAAGAGTTTGCATATAACAATGGGTACTAGACCTCCGCCAATGTGAGTCCCTTTGAGGTACTCTATGGCCAAAAGTGTAGGACACAGGTGACCTGGGATAGACCTGTGGACAGGCTCATGTTAGGGCCAGATTCATTGAAATACCTAGAACAGTTAGTCACCAAAGTGAAACAGAATCTAAAGGAAGCACAAGAGCTCCAGAAGAGTTATGCGGATAAGAAGAGAAAGGATAAATATTTCCAATTCGGAGAACATGTTTATTTAAATGTAAAATAAAAAAGAAGCTCATTGAGCCTAGGAACGTGGAGAAAGTTGCCACCAAGATTTTGTGGACCCTTTGAGATACTGGCCAAGAAAGGGCCAGTGGCGTATGAAATAGCTTTGCATCCTCACGAAAAGGTTAATAATGTTTTTCACGCATCTTTATTGAAGAAATATGTCGATGATAATAAAAATGTGATTGATTGGTACTTGGTAAAAGTGAAACCTGAAGAGGAGTTTATGAATGTAACAACCCTCCAAGGGTCCAATAAATACAACTAAAGGTCATGCATAATTTTTCGTAGACTAATAAAATAAACTTATTTAAACATATATTCCAATATCCCATAAAACACTAATTTTAAATTTCATCATTGCACATGCATAAAAAAACATAAGATCTCTCTTCATGGTACAAATAGTTTAAATAATTATAATTCATGAAACAAAATAATTTTAACAATAGTAGAATACCTGTTGATATCGATAGTCATTTTCATTTGAGGATGAGGACGAAGGCTGATGTCCTCACTCCGCTGTTGTTGTTGTCGCTGAATTTCCAATCCTTGATAACCCACCCGTTTCCTCCCTACCATACCCTGACGGGTACTCTCCTTCCCACGGGACCCCCGAGCTCGACACGGCTCACAATATGGGCTAGCAATGACAATACAATGCGAGAGCTGTTTTATTCAACCACACTCTTCTGTAGTGGCCTCTAAGTCAGAAAATCGATATGTGCTCACACCATGGCCACCGTAAGAGGAAAAAGTCCCCTCTCTCTTCCTCCTTTTCTCTTTTTATTAACCCTTTCGTTAATAACAATGCATCCATGCATCACTTTAGTTTAACTCATTCTTTACTTAATTGTTTTATTTGTTTATTTTATTTACTCAACCTTATTATCTTAGGTTATATTTTACTTAGTTTTAAGTTTAGTTTAGTTTAGTTTAGTTTATTTAGTTCATATATTTACTTATGATATTTATTTATTTATTCCTTTATTATTCTTAATTAATTTATTTATTTTATTTATTATTATTTTATTTATTTATTATTATTATTTATTTTAGGTTTATTTATATTTAATTATTTTAATTATTATTAATTATTTATTTCATTTAACCAATCTTGATATGTTTATGTTCTTTAAGAGCATTTTTTATTATTTCTCTTTAGTTCATTTAGGTGTTTTATTACTACTACATTCTCGTCGCGGCCTACCCTCACGGAACGAGCATTTGATGAGCTAGAGTTTTCCTCACTCTATTGAAAGATCATTGCATCACCCATTGGTAGACTTACACATATAATTTCTCAGCCCCATCACTTGATGTGGGTCGATTGGAAATCGTCTCCCATCACCTGCACATATAACACCCTGTGCATCAAATCTCATAAAATAAGATTTTAATAATAACATAATTATTCATTGACCTCAATTCTCGAGGTTTCCCGAATCATTCAGAGTCCATGCATGCCAGTGCATCAAAACATATCAAACTTTAATAACATTACAAACAAGTTTGGTATCACCTTCCATAGTTGTTGACTCCCTTAGAGTCTTGCATGCTAATGCTCTCTTTATGTTCATGTACATGCCTTTCATATCACACTCGACAAACCATCAGAGTACATGCAACAAAATAATTTTTTCAATCATTCAACAATATATAATTTATCTCTTTCTTGATAACTTCATATAAATTTATCATTCATTCATAATTAAAATCATCATATAATCCATAAGTCAGACAATTTTGTTTAGTTCATATATCTTCGGTAGCTAATCATTTTACCCAAGTCCGTGTCATCCAGAACGAGATTCCCTCAATAACATGTCCAAATAAAGTTTTAAATACAAAAAAAATAATAAATATCCATGTCTTTCTTCATAGAACTCCTTCAATTCTAGTCATAATAATCTCCAAAGTCAAGGTAAAAACAAGGTGTTACAATGACATATCCCCTTCACATTTTGGAAAAGAGAGAAGTACATATCCAGAAGTGAACTATTGTCTAGCTGAAAGTGCTTGTGAAGCACTTTAGGGATGAGGCCACATGGGAGAATATATCCACCATGAAAGAGGCTTACCTTGCCTTATTTCATGATTTCATTTCTAGTCCCTAGAGCATCGGGACGGTGTTGTTCTAAGCCGGGAGGGATGTAATATCCCGAATTTTGACCTTGACTATATTGGGCATGAGCCCCACTACACATAATTTACTTTGATGTTATATTTATGTCTATATATTTGTTGTATTTCCCACTTCACATGAGTTATGTTTGTATATAGATATACGAGGCATAGTATCCAATGCACATGTTTTATGTTCTTTTTCTATGATTATATATTGGGAATAGGACTTGGTGGACAAATATTATTGTTGTTGTACTAGGCATGGGCCCAAAGGTACTTGATTTATTCATTATGTGATTTGGCACAAGCCCTGATATAATAAGATGATCTTTTTGTGATGTATTGTGCAGAATACTGATATACATGATTTACTTTTATCATGTATTGGCAATGAGCCCTATAGCCAATGGCTATTAGACTATGTGTTGAGCGTGAGATCTGGATCACATAGGTAAACCCAACAAGTAAAGGATGATTTTTTTGGCAAAAGCCCTAGAGAAATCATGATGTTGAGTATAACCTCTAGAGCATCATATCTTTTTCTATTGTATCCCTAGGTGTATTGTACAAGTGCATCTTAGTATTAGTGTTGAGCAAAAGGATTTGGAATTGCACGAGTGTAATGCATGTTTGTTAGCATTGAGCATAAGCTCTGAATAGCACTAGGGTTTACTATAATCAAAGGGTGTTGAGTTGGAAACACTTTGAATAGATGGAACCAATCTTCATCATACTTATTTAAGTTTATTAAATGAAATTCCAATCTATTTTTCATCAAGGACTACAAGATACTGCCACGAATATGAGGTAATCCAACATGCAAGGAAATCTAGAGCTACCTATCCTAGTTTGCCGACCGAACCCTACCTGAGGCCTTGTTAAAAGAATTAACTTAAAATAAGGAGGCATCAAATAAACAAATTATGCCATTTTGAATGCATGGATAATAATGGATGATTAAAATGAATAAGTAAGTCTATATAATAACTGTGTGTGTGTTTGTGTGTATATATATACCAAGTTATTTTTAATAAATATAGGTAAAAGAGATAAGTAAAGTCTGCATCCACTTATGAGATTAATAATTATATTTATTTGAAATGAAATAAAGATAACAAAAGTAATAAGTAAAATTCTACGTATATATTATATTATAAACTAATTATTTAAATGCAAATTCTATTCTAAAACTGAAGTAGGAACTAGTAATTTAAGTTTCTTTTTAACATAAATTAATATATATTACATAAAAATCAAACTAAATATTATTTTCAAGAAAATAGTAAAATATTGATTCAACTGAAGTTAAACCAACTACCCTATTTCCAAATATTATCTATAAAATCAAAATCCAAGAAAAGGCTTGGGGATCTGATTATTATGCATGGTTGGGATTGGAGAGAATTTCCAAACCAGAACTTAAAGAATATAGAGATTGAATTCCAAACACCAACAACCTCATCCTTAGGAGTTCTAGTTTCTCTTGCACATTGGAGCCAAATTGGGTGGGGGGTGGGGGGATTCAAATTTGAAATAGGAATGGTTTCGGGTCATGGTTGGGAGGAACATGTAAGCTCTAAGTTGATCCCGTTATCATTCCCAAGGTCATAAATACAAGTTTTTTTACTAATTTTGTGTGTTGAAGTGTGGAGGGTGTTCAAGCAATTTCAAGATACATAATTTGTAGGTAAGAGTTTTCCTCTATTTTAGATCTCAATTCTATTTTTAATTATGCTTACAGGCTGAGATTACAGCTAGTAAAATTTGTATGTTGTAAATCATCCTTCATCTACATCAATAAAAATTTTTAAATTGTTTTATAGTTTAGGATGGAATCTAGGGTTAACTTCTTATAAGGATTGTGATAAAATAGTTTTAAAGCTTCTGCAATGTTTTAGGTTTTAGACTAGATTAATAAACTTATAACTTGAATAAATTATCACATAGGATTAAAACTAGAATAACACTTAGCATTTTATTACAGAGAATCCACAAAGAGTACAGACACGGTCATTTTATAAACTAACCTTTCAAATTAAACATCTACTGGCCAATGATAGAACAGAAGTAAAGAACCATGGACAGGACAAAACCCATTAGGGTTTCCAAATCTACGTTATCGTCGTTTATAGAATGCTAAAAATGATTCCTAAAAAACTACGCACAGCGTTGGATGGAAGTCACGATTTTACATTTAAAAGAGACACATATATTGACCAATGTAACCAAATAACTAAACTAACAAAATAAATAATGAATTGACAAAACAAATATAAAATAGAGTTGAGAACGATGGATCAAATCCCTTGAATTCCAAGTCCACATAAATCAACGTTACCGTAACTACGATTTTTAAATTCATGCACAATTCATAGCATTGGTTGAAATTGTGCTCGAAACATTAAAATAATTAAACACAAATATAAATCCATGAGATAAGTAAACCAAGATTCCACGATACCAACCAACCATTGAATCTCTTCAGCGTTGGTTGGAATGTGTGTAAGCCTTACAATAATCACAATAACCCAACATTCATCGAATCCTGTAAAGCATTCGCTAGAATCGTGCTCATGCTTTTTAAAGGAAATAAAATATAATAATGATAAAAAATAAACCATCGAATCCCATTAGCATTGGATGGAAGCCTTCTTATGTTTTTAAAAGAAATAAATAACATTACATAAACTATTCCAGATAAACAATCTAGGGTACGACGTCAATAGACCCACCATCGAGACCCATAGGGTCATATTGCCAACCACCCTATAGAAGAAAGAGCTTGTTGCGAGCATTGTCATTATAACTAGGATAATCCACATTAAAATTTAAAGAAAGGACAGATCTTGGGATTTTTCCTTTGCTTTCTGTTTAGAACAAAACGAAGAGGAGATTTTCTAAACACCAAACAACGTTTGCCCAAATTAAATTGAAGTAATAAAACTAGTTTGCGCCATACATTCTCTTAAATACAAAGCTAAAAATTAAAATGCAAGACTAAGCCCACGATACAAAACCCCTCTTTACCAGCTAGCTACTTAAAAAAAAATAGAGAAACCATAACGATCTACATGTATCACCATTAAAATCTTGCCCACGAATTTACCATACACCGATTTCATTTCTTAAAATCAACATAGAGTATAGGAAGACAGAACAATGTTTTCGACCATTCAAAATCCAAACATATGAATTTATTTAAGTAGTAATTTCCCCATAATAAAGATTAAAATTTACATTTTCAACAATTGTCTTAAAAAGCTTATAAAAACCCTAAATTCCATGAAATGTCTGAGCTTCACTTCATTCCCAAACCCTAGAATTTTTGACTGGGAAGCCATTAAAAATAAAAAGAAAGAATCCCCATAACCTTTCAAACCACATAATGATAAACCATAGGATACGACCTTTGCGGTTGGGCTTACCATGCTGTGGTTGGATGGTTCCCTTTCCCACAGTAACAAGCCGCTCCAAAACACAGAACCTGCCACAAAAAAAATAGACTTACATTAGAGCATGCTCCAACCAAAAATACTAAAATGAATAGATTAAGAATTATAAACCACAAAGAATGAGCGCATACCTGAGTATCACATAGCTATGAAATGGATCACTTTAAATGTGACAACTACCTCCCATTAAGGATTCAATTTTAACCCCTTTCCCTATAGTATTTTCCTCTTTGATTTTTTATTTTGTTTTACACCAATCTTTTAAACCCTTAGTTTAGGCTTAGAACCTTGTTTTCTAGGTCTTGTGTCCCCTTTCAAACTTACACACAACATAGGCTTAGCTACATAGCACCTGCAAAACCATAGATAGATCATGCATTAGCTCATAAGAACTAAGCAATCCCAAGTCGTAGGAGTCTTCATACCTTTTTGGTCGAGCTGTAAGGGAAATCTAGCCACTCCTCCCCTTTAGAAGTAGAGGTAAGTTAGCCGTGCAATTTTAGTAAATAAGACTAGGTTGCAAAAAAATCATCCATTATAAACAAGCGGTATCAAAAACATCATTAGCTAAAGAAAAGACATAAATATACATTATACAAAATTTCTGGTGCAACCCAGGATGGGTTTGATTGAAACATAATAGCTAAGAGTTGGTGCAACCCATGACGGTTTTGATCCTCTGGTGATCTTGACAGATTAGATGCCCCTAGGTTGTGATTTCTTAGAACAAAGGCTCTCCCAACAAGTCAAAGGGAATTGCAACAAACACAAAAAAATATATTATATATACTTGTGCATTTTATAAACAATAGCACTAACACTTAAGTACATCTAAAATGCATCGGTATGGTTTACTAAAAATGTCACCAATGCTTTGCTACTATTAAAACGCATCGGTCCAACCTAACTATTTCAAAGCACCAAGGTGATATGTTAATATAAATGCACCTATAAAGTTGAATGAGAAGTGTACTATATCTATAATTTTAAAATTTAATTATGTTGTTAATATACAGTAGCGCATGAGGGTGTAGAATCACAAAGAAATTTGGGTGTGCAACAATTATTATGTTGCACCAAGCCCTAGTTTCTTTTAGTTCATCACTGCTGCATTTCTTATAGTGCACATGTTCTGCAAAGTATTAAACTCACTGGTATGATTGGAACAATTGAAAGAATCAAACGTTATTTTTTGTTTGGTAAGCAGTGAGTACTGACATCACAGTGCAATATCTATATTTTATTTTGATTTTTATTAATTCCTTTTTTAATTAGAAAATGAAATATTTTTTATAATAATATTGATTTGAATTTTAATTAATGCATTTGTATATCATGTTTGTATTTATTTGATATATAATAAATTTTCACATCTATTATAATATTTAATGATCCATATTTAACATGTAACATTTCACAATGACATTAGAGAATGGATTAGAATAAAAAATATTTTTTTTATTATATATCAATAAGAGTCCCATTAGTCATACAAAATGCGATAACATGATATTTCAAAATATACAACTGATTTCATTAACATCTAAAAAATATGGATCATCATTCTTGGTTGGAATTGTTGTCAATTCTTGAGCGGCATAAATGAATTGGTATTTGGACAAATGTTTTGTTGGTTTCCTCGTTTTTTTCCTCTTCTTTAGATTCCATCTACAAACATAAAAATAAAGTGTAATGAGTGTATCTACATTGGTGGGAATAATGGAAATTAAAATCGATACTATACATGAATGTAAATTGAAAATTGACATGCAGTAGAAAGAATTGAGTCTTGAGTGATACACATTATTTTAAAACCACGTCCCATTCCTTCACCCAATAGTTCTTATGTTGGATGCATTCCATATTTTGTTTCCTACACGTTTTATGCCTAGTAGGACATCATAGATGTAATATAAATGATTTTTAATGTTGTATCACTTATCAAATCAGAGAAGTAAAACAAAAGAGATATTTACAAATTCCACAATTAATGTTTGATATGACAGCATATACTCAAAACCTACAATTAACACAATGTCAATAAATTATTTTGATGGCTCTTGTTTATATGTTAACACCTATTTGAAGACATCCAAGCATGACCATTGTAAAAAATAAGTTAAAATACTTTTATTTGATATTGGTCCTCAAAGATCATTTGAGTCAAAATATATTTTAATTTTGCATATAAACTCATAAAGTTTCAAACTTTACATAAAAAGTGTGTTAGAAACACACTTATTCACCATTTATTTTAAATTCAGTTGAGTGAAATAAAAATTCCCTAATAAATGTCCAAAAATAATTAAAAAATTCTTATTTAATATTAGTTATTTAAAATGATTTCAAGTATTTTTATATAATAAAATATATTTATAAAACTTCTGCATGCCATATATATATATATATATATATATATATTAAAATTTTAGATATTTAATTTTTTTAAT
This sequence comes from Pseudotsuga menziesii, assembly GCA_001517045.1. Taxonomy (NCBI): domain Eukaryota; kingdom Viridiplantae; phylum Streptophyta; class Pinopsida; order Pinales; family Pinaceae; genus Pseudotsuga; species Pseudotsuga menziesii. Next base: position 49,028 of record LPNX010216435.1, on the reverse strand, counting down.
ATTCAATCAAATTAAAGTAAATATAAAATAATTACAATACATTTTATTATAATAATAAAATATCACCAAAATGTAGCGAAGTGATACATATTAGATTATTGTTATTTATGTTTACGTGATTACACAATTGAATTTAGCTTGGAAGAAAATAATATATGTATAGTTTTGGAATGATGTAAATGAGGTAACCATAGGACTGACTCAAAATTACTGTCATAGAGACCATTTTGACTGCAGAGAAAAAACTTCTTCAACTTCCCTTTGAACATCGGGTGGCATGACAAAAGACTTGGTAGCATGACTAAACGGGACAAATACACAATGCGATAGTGGACAATGCATTCTTTTGAAAGACTCAAAAGGAGTGGCATGACTCATGAGAGTGGATCGTCACGGAGTTTAGATGAATACCCAATTGACTGAAATGATATGCAGACAAGTGCAATGTTGAAAGGTAATGACAAACTACTACCATTTATTTGCAAAAATGATTCCCTTCCCATTTTCCCCATCATGATCGATAAGTACCTCTTTTCAGTTTTACGAGTTCAAAGAGGGTAACAAACACTCAGTATAGCTTCTCCGAAGACAAGTCCAAACTCATATGTGTTACGAACCTGAGAGAACAGGGGTTTGTTCCCAAAAATGGGTCTCTCAGTGTTTAATTTAATGAGTCCAATGAAAGAAAACTCGGTATCATTCATGTTTAGAGAGTCTGAATGACCATGGAAGAAGACTCCAAAGGGTCCTTTTTCATATGATTTAGTCCCTAAGGCCCGAAAAAGTATAAAATCATACCTTAGAGAACTCTTCCAGTCATGATTGGCTGGAGTGTTCCTTTTTTGTAAATAGTCTAACTGAACCAAAAAAGAGATAACCTACCATCGGAGAGATGACTCTTCAAATGTTTTAACGAGCTTGAAGAAGACAAGATCACTCGACAATATTTTCGTATTTAAGGATCCCGAAAATAGTTTAAAGAAGACTTCATTAGGTCTCTGTTCACTATGAGAGATTTTACGAGCTTGAAAATAATTAGAAATGGACTCGGACCTTTGATACTGAGTTTTGAGAGCGAGATCTAACTGTCGTAACAAACACTCAACGACGTTTTCAATTTTATGGTAGTATGAAAAAGTAAAAAATGAACTCCCAAGACTTTACTGCTATTGTTATTCTATCCTGCAACGACTCAAAACAAGTGTTAAATGCACCAATAATTAACATTAAGGGATTACGACTCATAAATTTTGAATAATAGGTGATTTTAAATCAAAACTATAGCATGTCAAACCCAAAAATGTGTATAAAAATAATGTAAATAGTAAAAAATCAAATCATTTTACTATTTACCCATAGTGAAGAGCATTTGGAGCACTTTCCTAATCAGATCTTCAGTTGCTGATATCGGGAGTTTTCACTGTCGGATTCGAGCGTCGTTAGTTCCAGGTAACAGTTCAAACCCTACTCTTCCTTTTCATAGTCTCAATTTTGATTTTTAATGTTGTTTTCGGCTTGTATGGCAAGCCCTAAAACCATGGGAATGAGCACCACGCTTATCCCTTGCGTGATACGCGGTAGCTCACTAGAACCGCGTCGAAAACAAAGCGCACAGGCGGTGCCACCACCTGTATTCAATGGCGCACAGGTGGTGCCGACCGTGAATATGTAAAATTGTTAACACAAGCAAAACTAGATCATTTATTTGGATTTAAATAATTAAGAATGATTCTAATAGGTGTTATGATTGTTTTTGGCAGGCTCTTACTGATAAAAAATGGTGATATGGAAGGAAAGACAACATCATAAGGATGACGCTTTCACTGAAATGAATGCGGGTTGCATAGCCGCATTACGATACTATGGAATCCTAAAATTCTTTCGGGCTCCTAGTATGGTATCACAGGAGCGGTTTCTTGAGCATATGCTCCGGATGTGGAATCCGGAGCAATAACACTTTAAGGTTGGGACTCATATTTTGACAATAGATGTAGAGGATATCTACTTCTTGACTGCGCTTTCGAGACGGGGTGCCCCTATCTCGCTGACAGGATCCTGAGGAGGGGATATTACCACACAAGAGTTGATAGACTATCATTGTATCCCAGGGATGAGGACATCGGGGAAGAAAATCCCCATAAAGGGAGTGATGGACAGGCCTCTATAGACTATCTTGTTTATGATGCAGAGAGTGGAGGAAAGCCAGGGAGTGCACTAGGCTTCTAGGGCACACATGCTATATGCCATAGAGACCATGGCACCTACAATATTCAACTGGGAGGAAGCCCTGCTTCTGATATTCATGGACCAACTGACTAAGTGTCGGTAGGGGGAACTGAAGCAGTTCAATTTTGGTTCCATTATAGCCTGCTTCTTCTTCGAGCGGGTACCATAGATGAGACCCCGGGTGGTATTTACAGAGCTGAGAGCATGAGACCCTCACATGCAGAGGTGGGTCTGGATTATGGCCCGTACTAGAGCGGGTAGGGGGAAGGTGAATTTTGGTGACCCGTTCTTTCGATTGCTTAGAGATCAGATCCTCATGGTGGAGGATTATGCTTATGCAGGTACGAACTTCAGCGAAGACCTTGACCTACCACTCCTACTTGGTGGACAGTGGGGTGACATCGGTAAGAAGCAAGAAACCATAAAATGGAAATAGTGTTTTTATGTTTTTTAATGTTTTATATATTTTTATGTTAAGTAATGAGACCTGAATATTTTCATGCAGATGTTGGAGCATCATGAACTCGGGAGCTTCCCCATTGGATAGACGAGATGGTGCCCGCTTTGTACCGTAGGGTGATGATGTGACCGAGGAGTTAGAGGAAAACCTGGAGAGGTTGACCCTAAACATCCCTGACGCTTCCATTGATGACCTCCCTCTGAGGTATCAGAGACCTACAACATGAGTACCAGGTCAGTTTAGTAGACTGCTACATAGAGTATCCCAAGCAGTGATGTGCTAGCATGAGCATCACTAGACGATGTATGCATGATAGATCTACTAAAAGCTGATAGATTCAGGATTTTGTATGGTGATTTTTATCTGAAATCCTACGTGCTTCAGATGACGTCTCGTGACCTAATTTTTGTAAGCATGTTCATATATATATATATATATATAGACTTTTACCTGGTGTTTATATGTGTCAAATGGTGGATGTATTTTACATGAGTTTTATGTGTCTTTAATTGTTTATTTACAATGAACCATGTTTGATTTTAATGTCATGAATGGGAAATATGACAATCTAGGATGTAATTAGCTAATGAGTCAGCAACTACATTATGTTCCCTAGGGATATGCCTATAAGTAATGGTTTCAAATAACCTTTCTAACAAGCGTACCCTCCAAAAGAGGTGGAGAAGCAAAAGATTTCTAATGGTATAAACATGGTTTAGATGACAAACCACGAGTTGTGAGTCCATCAAGACTACCAAATTACGAACATCTTGGGAGGCAACTTCAGTCAGAAGACCTATGACTGCTTGATACTCAGCGATGTTGTTGGTAGCGGGACCAATACAAACCACTCCTAAACTAACCAAATATTCAGCCGGGGAATAGAGGACCCAACCAGCTGAGGCAAGATGCAAGGTGTGGCGACAAGCACCATCAGCGAATCTATAGAAATCCATCTGCTATCCATGACCAAAACATGGTATAAACAGATGCAGACACTAAACTCAAAACAATATTGAAAATACTAAAAGCACAGTCAAAGTCAAGCAATATACATATCTACAAGATACTATCCAAGAAATACCTAGGCATAGTACCTCTTCAGGTACAACCCATTGTGAGGTTTCCCTAAAGGGATTCCATCATAGTCAACGAGCTCGTAGGCCCTTTTCTCTAAAAATTTAGAAATGAAGAAAGGACCGTACCCCATGGACTCGAACTTTCCTTTCCCTAGTTTTTCATATCTCTGGTCGTACGTCAAAACTAGGTCACCCTCGCTAAAGGCATGAGGTTGGATGGATTTGTCATACTACGCCTTGACACGTTTCTTATGTGCCTCATTAGCCAAGGAAGCATCTCTCCGAGTCTCTTCAGGGTTGTTCAAATACAAAAATCTCTCTTCCTCTGTGGAAGTGTCTGGGAGAAGTTCAATGACAAGTTTTAAGGATCGAATATGACATTGAATTGGTAAGACAACTTTGAGTCCATAGACAAGCTGGAAAGGTGTGAAACCAGTAGTTGTTTTCACCATAGTCCTATAAGACCAAAGAGCGAAGAAAAGAATGTGGTAACAGTTGGATTTATGATCTCCATCCATCCGACGAAGCATAGTTTTCAAAACTTTTTTAATGGCCTCTATTTGACCATTAGCTTGTGGATAATATGGCGTAGAGTTTTCATTGCGAAAACCTAGATTGGCACTTAGTTCCTCCATCATTTCATTACGAAAATGTGATCCGTGATCAGTAACAATGGACTACGGGACTCCAAATCTAGATATGATATGATTGAACAGGAAGAGAGTGGTAGTCTTACCATCTTCCGTATATGTAGGCATGGCCTCAGCCCATTTTGTAAAATAGTCAACAGCTACGATGATGTAACCATGCACCCCCCCGATGAGGTAGGCTTACAATGCATATAATCAATCCCCCATTTGGAAAATGGGCCAATGAAAATGATGGGGTGTAGCGGAGCGATATGTGAGCGCTTTTTGGGATAAAAATGTTGACAAGGTGGGCATTTCTTAAAAGCCTCATGACAGTCTTTAAAGACTGAAGGGTAGAAATAGCCAGCACGAAGGATTTTTTGGGATGTAGCCATCCCAGATAAATGACCGCCACATGCTCCAGAGTGGCAATCATTCAACACATGTTTAGCCTCCTCATGGGTAAGGCAACGCCAGAGAATAGAATCAATCCCACGTCTATACAAGGTATCATTCAGGATGAGGTAGTATTTCGCATGGTGATGGATACGGTAGTGATCATCATGGGATAGATGCGGCTGAAATCTTTGTGTTTAGAGATAAATAAGCATATCTCCATACCATGGGTCAGTAGTACTTATTAGGAACAAAAATTCATCGGGAAATAAATCACTGGGCTCAGATTCCATTGAAGCAAAGGGAAGATCACACATGAGCTCGACAAAGACCAAGGATTTCTTTGATGTGGGTTTGGAAAATTCCATATCAAACTCTTGTAGTATGACTATCCATCGGGAGTAATTTCCCCCAAGAACCTGATGAATCACGATGTAATACATCGGGTTCTGGTCTGCCAATACAGTGGTGGTGTGGAGCAAAATGTAGTGATGAAATTTTTGTACAGCAATGACCGTGGCCAATGCTAACTTCTCCATGCATGAATATCGGGTTTCAGAATCCATAAGATTCTTACTAGAATAGTAAATCACATTCTCCTGGCCGTTGGGATTTTCCTGCAACAAAACCATAGCGATGGTAGTAGTGGAGGCAGTGATATACAATAGAAAGTCCTTTGAATAATATGGGGGGTGTATCATAGGTGAATGAGTCAAAGCATGTTTGTGATTATCAAAGGCACATTGGGCTTGGTCATCCCAGAATAATGGAGTGTCCTTCTTGAGGAGATGAATATAACCGTGCGTTTTCTCTGCAAAATTACACACGAAACGGTGGAGAAAGTTTTCCTCCCCTTGCAAACTTTGGAGTTTGAGAAGATTGGTTGGGGCTGGTAGAGCTAAAATGGCGGCAAATTTTGAAAGGTTCTATCTACATGCCATCCTTAATGACCACAAAACCTAACATACGTCTCGTCTCAACGCAAAAAACACATTTATGTGGGTTGAGCCGTATATTATAATGACACCATCTCAGGAAAATATATCTAAGATGACCAGGGTGGTCCTCCCGTCACTGTGAATGAGCAGGGAGGCCGTCAAGGTACAGTTCAAAAATATGTTTAATATCGTGAAACGCATAGGACATCGCACGCTGGAAAGTGACTCTAGCATTTTTCAAGCCAAAAGATAACTTCCTATACGCAAAGGTTCCCCATGGGAAAATGAATGTCATCTTGTGCTGATCAGTGGGTAATATCTCAATCTGATTATACCCAGAAAATCCATCCATAAATGAGAAGATGACACTTCCAGCACAATTGTCGATAATTTGATCGATATGTGGAGTAGGAAAGTTGTCCTTGGGAAAAGCTTTATTCAAGTCTCTAAAATCGATACTGACTCTAATGGTGCCCTGCTTTTTATTGACAGGGACAACGTTTGATACCCATTCCGTCAAGGGTACGGGATAAATAAACCCATATTTGAGAAGTTTCTCTATCTCAACTTTAATAGCTGCGGCCTTCAGTGGATGGACTTGCCTTAGTTTTTTCCTGACAAGTTTAGCTGTGGGATAGATTTCAATTTCATGGAACACAATGGATGACTCTATCATTGGCATTTCTTCATAGGACTAGGCAAAAATATCATGAAATTCTATGAAAAGTACCTTGTATGCTTCAGATTTGTCTGCCTAGCAGTTTTTCCCAACATGAACATGCTCGATGGTACTAGGCTTGGCTGATATGTCAATTGGATTTGTCTGAGTAATGTTGCAAAGGTTTCCTTCAGAATCTTTGTCTTGCAACAATATAGGACTTTGAGGTTCTTTGACAATATCAGTAGAAAACAAGGATGCAAAGTCATGGTTAAACGAACTGATGTTGGGGAGGAACAGGGATGGGGAGGAACAGGGACCTATGATGGTTATCCTCCCAAATGGACTCATTCATATTCATAATATCCATAATGGACTTGTTGAAAGGAAAAGTCTCAGAGAGATAATCCAAAACAGGAAGAGATGGTTCTAACCAGTAAGGCAGGTGGAGTCAACGAGGTGGACTCAACAACGTGTTTGCCCTTGGGCTCACAATCAAATGATGCAATCATATTCACTTTTGTTGTATTTGTGTTAGGAGGAGTGGATAGAAAAATCCCCATAAGGGATGAATCCTTCAACATGCCTACCCCAATCGACTGGTAAGGAGGAGGGGACAGTCCTAACATAGGGATGTTATTAGCTGTAGAGGTTGTAACATCCGGCGTATAGAAATCAAGCTGATCAATGGTAACAATTATCCCTAGATGTGGAAATTGGACTGTTCCGAATACTATCGAAGTGACAGTAGTCATGGTGTAAAACCAATTTCTTCCTAGAAGGAGGTTGTAATCTAACGGGGTGTCCACTACTTCTACTTGAATAGAAATAGTTTTTCCCCCAAGCTCCACTGCAAGGGCTCATATGAGACCATGGGGATGGAAACCTCATCCATCAAAGGCCTTCAGAGTTGTAGGTGATTTTACAAGCTCTGGAGAGCCTATAGCTATCCAACAAGGTAGAGACAAAACCAAAGTTGAAGCTCCTTCGTCTAAGACAGTCCTAAAGACTTTCTTTCCGACTACTTTCATGATGATTTGGAAAGCAGGTTTGTGAGATAGTATAGAATTATAGTTCTCGACATTGAAATGAATCAAATTAGAATTGTCCAGGTCTAAAGCTCTTAACACAGTTAACAGGTTTTTGCGTTGTGTAGGACAACTTTAGAGCACTTCCAAGGTAGACATTGCACATGGTGCTTGAGCGAGGTCTTCAACTACATTATAAAATTGAGCAACTTGGGCATTAGCGTTAAAGATATCCTTCCTAAGAGTACTCTTGGGTGGATGCCAAATCATATCGAGAGTAGGATTCTCGATGCTTAGGGGGACAATAGACGAGGATTCAGGAGAACCAGTAGAGGGAGCTTTCCCTCAAGAAGAATGGTCTTCTTTCTTATCTGTGGGTTTGTCATAATTTTGACTTCGAGTTTGCAGACTAATGGTTTCCGAGGACATCATACGAATTTCCTCTGATGAACTAGATTTTCTCTGATTAGAAATGTGGTCTATCAGTTGTTGTTGACAGGGAAAAGGATCCTTGAGAACTGCAGGTGCGAGATTTTTTTTCAAAAATTAGGTGATTTTGTCCCGACAGGGACACTCTTTTGTGAAATGGTCACCTCCACTATAATACATGGATATTTTGATTTTCTTTTCCCTTTATCATTATCATTGTTGGTTGGTTTTGGGTTGTCCTGTTGGTTTCCAGGTTTTTTATTTTTATTTTTACCTTTCTTTTTATTATTGCCAGAGGTTTGAATACTTTGAATAGAATTAACCTAGGCAGAAACCTTGGGAGTCGAAGGAGTAGGGGTGGCAGTCTGGGGTTGCTTGGCAAATTTTGCTGCTGACGAGGAATGGATTGAACCAACAATCCCATCAATAGGGACTTCTACTGGTGGCTTTGTAGGATCGGTGCTTGGGCGAGGAGCTTGAGGAATCAAGTCATACAAAGTTCCAGACTGGGAATAGAGCAAGTCTAGATACTGGGATCGACTAATTACTAGCTCTTCAGTAACAGCACTGCCCATAGCCACATCTTAGGCAATTGGAGGCAACAAAGATTTGATAAACCAATCAGCTGATAACTGATCTGGAATAGGAGCCTTAATAAGTCTTCTCCACCTTCTCCACTCATGAATATGATTGGATATGTGGGTGGATGTGTTCTGTCACAGAGAATTTAAGAGATTAGTACATGTTTCATAATGGATAGGAATCTAAAAGTGTGTAATAAATACGGTTTCCAATGATCCAAAATCCACAAATGAGTGTTGCGGAAGTTCAATATACCATTTTGCGGCTGTACCAGTCAAATTTCGCTGAAAGAGTCTTAAACAAACTGAATCATCCATAAGGGAGTTTGAAGAACACCACAGATGGAATGTCATGACATTGTTTTTCAGATCATCTCCTTGCTTCCCATCGAAATTTGGAATGTCCGATGGCAATTTTACTGGAATGGGAGGCCATGAGGGGTTATCTTGGATGGGGTCATTAATCAACTTAGACAAATCAAGCAAGTCCAAAGTTGCTAGGAAAGGTAACTGATGGTTAGGTTGCACATACTGGTAATACTAATATGGCATATAGTTACTAGTAGGACCGTAAATAGACTGACAGACAGGTTGTTGTGACGAAGAACTACAGAAAAATCCTCCCGGAGGGGGTTGATTTTTGGGATCAGGACCATTAGGACCACCGAGGCCTCTAGGAGGAGGACCACTAGGGCCTATGGGATCACTAGGACCATTGGGACCACCAGGACCACTAGGAGGCGGACCACCAGACCCTCTGGGGCCTCTAGGAGGTAAACCTCCAGATCCACTGAAACCACTAGGAGGAGGGCCATGAGACCCTCCAGGGCCATTAGGAGGAACCCCACCACGCTCCCTAGGACCACCGAGACCACCAAGACCATAAGGAGGAAAACCACCATGCCCCCCAAGGGGAGGACCTCCATAAGCAATCCTTTGGCACCTCCCGCAGTTTGTATGGGTATCCCCCCCATAGATGGCATGTAGGACCAGTTAGGTTGTCCCCATGGCGTGGAAGTATTAATAGGATATGGAATTCCAACATAAGGCATTCCTGTAGGATTGGGTGGATAATTAATGTTTCCTATAGGTATTTTATTTGTTGTATAACCATAACCCCAAGAGGTTTGACTGGTTACAAGTTGTGCCCCCAAGGGTTGACCTGAACTAGATGGGGGATTAACCACATTGGTGTGGGTGGGAGGGACATAAACTGTAGACTTCTCTATACTAGAGGTCTGTCCTTGACTAGATACAATTCCGATGCTAGATAACGTAGGTCGTGCCGGGGGTTGCCACTCGGCACTAGAAGGTAATGACGAAACAGGAATTGAAGGTTGAGCCCCAGGTGCGGAAGACCTGGGAGGATTGTTAACAGACATAATATGGGAGGTGGTGGGGTTGGTAGTTTGACCTGGGTTGTGTGGATTTATTGTGTGATCTATAATCGGTTCAATGGGTCTCACAGAATCAACAAGTGAATGATATATCATAGGAACAGATGTGGAACATGATGGTGGTGTTCCCAATATGTCATCTATTTTCCTTTCAATCTCCTGTGCACAAAGAATAGTTGCATGGTATTGTCTATGTTATTCTTCATCTGGAGAAAATTCTTCAATAAAGTTTAAACGGGTGCCAAATGAGGAAATGGCGTGTCTTATAGAGGTATCCCAAAATGGAGCATTGGGACCATAATCCGGACGGGTAGTATCATCAACATGACCTTCTGTGGGAGAATGGAATGAAGTATTACCCCGAGAAGGTTGTTGGACCAAGGAGGTGAGTGTGAAGGATATGGTCCTCCACTTTCCGCAACCACATTATCTCCCAGTTGGGAGGTGGTAGCAGCTCCTTGGTCGATAGCTTTCATTGGATTTTCTTCTAAACCAGGAATAAAATCGGCTGGCAAGCCCCGTAGTCTTCTGGAGTGTCTTAGCTCAACCAGTTTGTATAGCTCCTATCTAACCTAGGGTCTCAAAAACTAGAAAACACACCAAAAAATTTCCCTACTCAAGCTATAGGTCAAACAAGCAAACTTAAAATGACACGAGGGGTTGAGATAGTCAAGTCTCTCACCAGGACTGTCAAGAAGGTGCCAGTTGTGATATAACTCAAGGGTACATGCATAGTAATCTCCCTGAATGTTGTTTTTGGTGTATGGCTCCAAGCAAGATAGCCAAAGGGATTTCCTTAGATGGATAAGGTAACCTAATGGGGTCTCCCGATATACGTAAGGTACGTGGGAGCTCAAATCGGTAGTAGTGATGTCTAATGCATAACCGTACACAAGGGGCCTTTCGATATACAATTGAGTATGTGAAGTACCTTTCTATATACCTCAAGGGTACATGAAAAGGTAATTCGATATACCGGTGGTACGTGGAAGAACCACGCGATTCCCGGGATGTAATGCGGACATGTAACGATAGCTCCTGCGCTTAACAACGCACGAACATGTTTCTAACCTATCACTCAAATTGCTATGTAAATTTTAACCTATAATACCGTTAATTTTAAAGTGGACGGTTAGGTGAATGCATGGATTTTTGACAGAAAAAGTAAAACCATGCAATATGCATATGCAAATATTTCACTTTATCGTTTGATATGCCTACCTACAAGAGGGAAAGAGAGTATTTTATTTTGCTTCAAAACCAAAAATATTTCAAAACAACAATCTTGAACATAAAATAAAAAACAAGCAGCACTTTCCAAACTCATTTCTCTTTTCTGAGAGCAATCAAAAGGGGAGGAGTCTCTTGTCTTAAAAGAAAAACAAGAAGCACACTATATGCATATACACTCTATTTTTTGATTTTTATTAAAGCATAGATAGTTCTAACTTAAAACTATAATACTTTTTATTTTGATGAGATAGTATAAATGCAAAAGAGACAAAAGAACATAGAGAATGTAAAAGCTTGTGAGGCCAATCAGAGATCCAATGTCTTATGCTCACTAATGATAATGACCTAATCTTAGTCAAACAAATTCTTTTTTAAACAAGCAAAAAAAATTCTTCTATGGGGACAAAAAATGAAATCAAGATGCTAATTAAATGGTTTTCTTTCAGTCTATGTAACAGAAATAAAAGAGATCTCTCTAACACCTAAGCATTCGAAAAAGAAATCATTTCATGAAGACAACCAACAAGCACGAAAGAAAATGGACAATCAATAAGCCTAATATATCTTTTGGATTCTTCAATCAAACTGATCTTTTACCACAAAATTTCAAACCATAAGCATCAGATTCTAAGACACAAGCCTGATAGTGCAGGGCTGAAAGCAAATCAACTCAAAGTTTTTACAAAAAATGAGAAAAAGGTGGTCTTGGAATAAGGCCTACCTGGAACCGTGCTGGAGGGGTCTTGATAGAGCGATTCTGGACGAGCACTGCTTCTGGATAATAGGACTCAGGCGGTGCCACCGCGTGCTGCTAACAGGGTTCAGGCGGTGGCACCACTTCTCACCAACAGCATAAGAGTGGTTCCCTGTATAGATCCAAAACACAAAGGAGAATGACAGATCAAGTTAGAAAAAGACCAGATCAAGGTAAAAAATGATAGATTGACAATGAAAAAGAGCATAAAAATTTTAAATACTTCAAATCTGAACAGATCTTAAAGTTTCAAACCAAAATTCACTGAGTCAAATAGTAGATATAACTGAAGAGAGTTGGAGATGGAGCCTGGATTCGGACAAGAGTTCAAGAACTGAGGAAGATCAGATCAACTGATATATTTATCAATCCCCAGTGGAGTCGCAAGATTTGTAACCAGGAATATTTCACCTTCTGCGGACAAAAGTTGGTCCTCTGGTCTGAATGGTTCAGATCCAGAACAAATGAGTGCATGACAAAGGATCAAGACCTTCCCTGGATTTCGTAGACACCTGGAATGCTGCTTCAGTAGTGAACCTGTGTACCTACAAACATATCAAACACACAAAAACATAAAAGCTACCAGAAAATAATCTACTTATCCATGTTAGTGACTAAGGAATCTAACACCGTGTACATGTGAAATCAAAACAACAGTAATGTGCGACAGAAATCAGCTTTTCATTAAGATGTATGGAGAATTTTACAACCAATGAATCCTTAGTGTCGACAAGCATCTCCACAAGACAAACACTTCATCCCCATAAGCTCCAACTTTGCTCTCTATGCTATCCAATGGCTTGGGCCAAGTGGTCAATCCAACAGCATAACAATACCTCTATAGTTCTCCTCCTCAACGGTGGACATGAGCTTTTATTTATAAGGCTCAATGGATAGGAATGGTTGAGATATTTGTGGATGAGGTTGTCTCTAAGATCCTATGATGGGTGATATCTAGCTCAACTAACCCACAATGATAGGGATAAGGGAGGACACAAGACTCATGATCTAGAAGCCTCGAGAAACTTCTATTTTTCCCATTTTACCCAGGGTACCTCTTTTGTCCTCTTTTTCCCATAAAAAGGAGGAGGATATTTTGAATTATCATCAGGCTTATCAAAAGTTTTAGAACAGACAATGATGGTAGGCTTTTCATCCTGCAAATTGATTTCATCATATGGGATAGAATTCACTGCATTTTTAAAAGTTTTAAAAGTTGCTTCCCTGTAAGATTTGTTTTTTATCAACTCTGTTAAGGAACATGGATCTTAACCTTGTTAAGTTCATGCTCCAAATTAAACCCACCTATAGCTTTATTAACTTCCTCCATACTTACCACTTCATCTCTTTTCTTTTTTACAATTTGTTTATGATTTAAAGGCATATTTTGTTTAGGAGGAACAATTTTCAAAATCTTCTTAGCCCGTGCTACATGTTTTACCCCTGATCTAAGACCATATGATTTCTGTGGAATATCCTAACAAATTTAACGCATATACATTTGATAATCATTTTCTTTATAATGATCCAGAACTATAGCATGATGATAATCAGCTTTAGTCAAGAAATGAGAAGAAGACTCATGATCAAATTGACTAATACTATGTTCTTATTCTTCCAAATCATCTAACTCCCCTTCATCTATCTCATATGATTCATCATCTCTCACATGATTATTTTGAAATGGAGGTTGAATTATTTTCTCATCATTTTCTCTCCTCTCCCTCTGAATGTCATTATTTCTTCTTTCTCTTGGCAAAAACCTAGGGACAAAAGGTCTTCTTAATTGGTCTTGATTTCTTTCTCCTTCAGGTATAGGCTTGTTCTGATTTTTATTTCCCAACTCCAACCTATCAATCTTAATCGATAATTTTTTAATGATTTTATTCATTTCATCCATTTTACTGTCTGAAGTTCTTCCTGTAGAATTGGATGGAATAATTTCTTTTTTACATTTTTTATCTACAATTTGATACTATGTTTCCTCTTTGATTTTGTTTGAAGCCAAGATATTAGACTCCACTTCCAATGCTGCATCTTGCATATTTAGAAGTGATACAGACTTCCTTTCTCTCAACAATAAATAAAACCCATGATCAAAAGAGTTTGCATAAGTAACTTCGCTGATGTCTCAGAAGGTTTTGTTTCAGCTGGTATTCTACTGTAGATTTTATTGAACCTTTTAGAAAAATCTCCCACAACTTCATCCTTCTTTCTTTTTAATGATCCAAACTCTGTAATGTAGTATAGATCATCTTTAGTATCTCCCCATTGTCTCATGAACACTTCTTATAAATCATATATACCATCTATGGATTTTTATGGTAATTCTGTAAACCATTTTCTCACTTCACCATGTAAATTTTGAACAAAAAATCTCATCGAAACATCTTCATTCTCAAAATTCTGATTATCTGCCTAACTCAAATATGTATTCCAGTGCTCTTCTGCTATAACATCTCCTTGACCATTAAATATCGGAAGATATTTTTGGTAATCTCAACCTGGGAGAGAATTTAGAGGCTAAGGCAAAACTAGCGGGGCATATCTTGCTTACCATAGCAGCCATCCTATTTTGAGGCTGAGCCATTCTAGGACTAGAAATATTCAAACTTGAATTAGATTGATTGGTGCTTGAATGTTGTGATGAAGGAAGAAGTTACTAGGATTTCGCTGATTCACTGGGACAATTTTTACAAAAGGAATGTGGGATGAAAGCAAAGAAGAAGCCTCTGTCTGCAATGCTTCAAGTTTAACTTCCTTAGATAACAAAGGATTTGTGAAAACTTGGAAGTTGTCTATTTGAGAAGGGGTAAATAGCATATCTAATTATTTTTTTCCTTCTCAGAGTGTGGATCAAAAGAAGGAACAAGAAAAAATGAAGATTCAAGAATATCCAAGGCTGAAGGATGTTTAATTTTTTTTAATGAAGTAGAACTTAATCTTCGCCTAGCTTCTTTTAATATCTGTTCAGAATCCGAGACTCCTGGATTTAAAGGTGATGAGGGACTTCCTCAAGTTCCTATCCTTTTTGAAGCCACTGTAACTTTTTGTAGGTGATTGATGTAGTCTATAACAAGTGTCACTAATCTTGTTTACCCTCCAAAATCATAAATATAAAGATGTCGAATAGCCAAGGAAGATGTACTTTCATTTCTCCGTCCCCGGCAATGCCGCCAGAAGATGTTATCCCTAAAGTTGAACCTAGACTACCTGGGTTCAAGCTCAGAGAAATCTTGAAGATAATTCAATATAATGAAATCAAATTAAAACAAATCTAGTATTTAATCAAAATTACTAAGAGATCAAAAATAACTATCACAGAATTTCATGACATATAATAAAATACAAAATTCAATAACAAAAGGGATTACGAGCATGAATTTACAAAATGAACTCAGTTTTGTCACTAAGTATTTAATGGTAACTGCAGTTTATCATAAGAATCTTGCAATAGATTTTAATATGACCATACACAAGATAAAATCATAATAAAATACAATTCATAAAGGAAAACAAAACAAGCTCATGATCATAATCATATAAAAGTAAGTTCTCTATTAAGGATCCAAAGAGTAATTATGTGTTACAGTTCATATTCAAAATTGGATTCCCATCTATGATTCCAACCCCCTACCACATCTAACTACTGGCTATTATATACAAAACTTTTGAGTTTTTGAAACAATCATTAGATCCTATTTTAATCGATCGAACTCTTCAAAAATAGAAAAGTCTCAGATCTTCAAAATCAGACTTAATACAGGTGTAATCAAAATAGGATAATAATTCCTATCTGTCAAGTTCTAATTAATTTCAAAACTAACTATCCTAAGTCTTTTTCATTTAAAGACTCTTAGAACCTTCTGCTAAAATAGTCAGATCACTTAAAACCTAGGATCTCTTCTGCAACCTGGCATATTCAACATCCTTATTCTCCATTTGATTCTGCGGTTCTTTGCTCTGGGTCTTCATGTGCTCATATTGCTTCCGGATAGCTCTCTTCTCCTTCAAGATGTCTTTGGATATTAAAAGCAACTTTTGATGATCAGTTTCTTTTTCCTCCAGGTCTTCGCGTAGACTTTTATTTGCAGTCATCAGTTTTTCATTGATATTTTGCAAAAACTTGGTCTGTTCTTTCTAAGTATGTAAAGACTTTTTAATCTGATTTAATTCTGGAATTATCTCTATTTCCTTTTCATCCATAAGAACTTCATCCTCTTTTATAGATTTCAAAACTGAACCATTTTTAGAGTATACTTGTTTACTCGTGCAAAACCTTTCAGGTATACATCCTCAAATACCCTAAAGATCAATGAAGTTTTCATTTTCTAGACAGTACTGCTCCTTTAATACATGTATATTTTCCTCACTGAAGGAATCATTTATAATCACAAGTTTTCCAAAATCTTCATTTCTACCCCTACAAAATTATGTATTAGTTCCATTTCTTCATGCATCGTGCTCCTTAGCCTAGTCCTGGGCTTCAAACTAATACCTTCTGTATTTAAAATCTGAATTCGTTCTTCTTTCTTTGAATTTACATTTTTTATAATCATTCTTAAAGTATCATAGTTTTTATGATCTTCTTTTACCTGCTTACTTGTTGTTTCATCTGTAGCTAAAGTTTTTGGGAACAAGTTATTTACTTGATTTGGCTCCTCTATGACATCTTTTCCTTCTTTTGCATTATGTTCATCCTGTTCTTCATGCTTTTATGTTTGCTGATTCAAATCCTCTGTTGCCCTTTTTCCTTTTTCTTTGACTTTCTCTTCAAACCCTAATTCAAACAAAAAACTTTCCCAACTCTGTCCTTCTTTACTCAAATGCGAAATCAACAGTAACTTTATCAAACCCTGGTGATATATAGAATGAGCAATGTGTTTTGGATGGATTTGAACCCATGTGACCATCTTTTGCAGGATTTTTAACAAATAAAATGGAATATTGAGTTTTAAACTCCCATTAAGATGCATTAACAATCTCAAATGACACTTGAGGATTATATCATAATGACCTTCACATGTTATTTAATTTTGAACCATTTCCAATGGAATTTTCCAATTGGGTTTGATTTTACTTACTTGAATACCATTTTTTCAGTTCAGTTTCTCAAACCCTGGTGTAATATCCTTCTTGCGCACCCTAAGTATTTTGTAATTGTGAATAATTATTGTAATTGTTATGGTGAGGAGATAAAGGCCAAGGTCCCACCAGAAACAAGACCCAGCAATCTATTAATTACCCAAGGGGTAAAATTGGAAAACTTAAGGCATTAATGCAACTTAATCAACAGAAAACCGAAATCCACTAAGGGGGAACTCGAAATGGGGAGGGGATCCTTGGGGATTGAAATAAGGATATATGTTTCAACAACCTAAGCTCTTAGGCATCATCCTAGATTGAGGAAAATTCCAAAGTTGACTAAATCGCCTTTTTGGCCTTTAAGGGTAATTCTACCTAAAAACACCTTAAGGCATCAAGTGCCAAGGGGTTCCCCTAGAACCTGGATTAAGAAGCCCAAGATTTTATCTTAAGAAAATATTATATCATCTTAAAAATTTAAAGCAGATGATATACTTCTAAAATTTTAGCTACGTCAATAATTCCCAAGGTAAGTATTGATGGGAGTGGCCTACTGTCATAAGTATAGATACCAAACTACACTCTATGTGCATAGATACATGTACGAAATATATATTTAGAGTATCCTGGATAAAAATATTTAATGAACGAATATGCTACCTTGGGCTAATAATAATTCCTATAACAACAAAAAATGGAAGCCATATTTTTATGGACTAGTATAGAGCTACATTGGCAAGGAAAATACTAGCATATATATATACGAAGAAAAGAAAATTGAGAAAAAGTCTACAAAAATAAAATGGGTTGTTATATACCTTAACCAGCTTTACTTGATTATTTTGGGAAACATATAGGAGCCCCACATAACTTGGCTGACTCCTCATGGTTATAGTATATCGGATTTCTTTTGTTATGTTTCAGAAAGGGACAGTCCACCACCCAAATAAGGCCAGTATTTAAAGAAGTTTTGGCTTTTCCAGGGCGATCTCCTAGAAATAAGCCACACCCCTATTCTCATGGGATTTCACTGCCATAATTACATTGAGGAAAATAAAGGCCGTTAGAGGGCATGCTTTTACCTAATTACGAGCATGTAATTTTTGGGAGATCTCCTAGAAATCAGCGATGACCATTGATTTCATGGGACCTTACTGTAGGATATATTAAGGGAGTGAGCCGTTAGTTCGATAATATAGGGGTTTTTACTAATTACCCAAGGCGTGATTGAGGGGGGGGGTCCCTTCTTAAATAGAGAGAGATCTACAGCCTGAGGGGGGGGGAATTAGTGGAGAACATGGGTAAGGATAGCAATGGTAGAATCTCTCGGTTCAATGGAGTAATTGCTGCAAGTAAATTGTCCAAGTTTAGACCTCCATCCATGGGAAGGGAGGCAAGGTGACAAATCTGTCAAATCCATCGATTCTCCCTCCCTGTTAGGACATCTACCCTCAAGACGTGAAGCAATGTTGTGTCATCAAGTCTTTGCACAATCTCTAGTGGCATGCACTCGGCCTGATAGGGCATGCATTCGGCTCGCATCCATTTAAGGTCGCAAAAAGAAAAAAAAACACTCTTGGAGGAGATGAACTGGCCGACAGGGAACTTTTGCAGCCAATAGCTCCATTGAAATTGCCCACGCACTGTTGTGGATTTCAAGGTTCGGAAATCTATTGGAGAAGGACCTAGTTTATCTCCAACATTTTGAAGAAGGCTAGAGGTAAGTTGTGATCATACCACCTATTTGTTTTTACCAGCGATACCAAATGAAAACTTTACATTGAATGAGTTTTGCATAAAAGAGGTTGCATGTTAGGGTTTCATGCTTCCTTCATATTTAATGGTACGAGCTCTCCTAGGGCATGTTTACGAACCGAAGTTATCCCCATTCCTGACTCCCACTTCTCTCGGCTAGTCGAACTTTCCAAATCAGGTTAGATCCGTGAGTATGCCAAGCCCGACCCTCACAAGCGAGTAGCTAGCTCATGATTCGCTGCTAGAGAGTCCAACTCGTGGAGTTTTTTGAAAGAACTTTCCAACATGTCCCAAATGTTTTGAAAATTCCTCTTTTTGAAATAATTATGGTGCTAAGATCAACTCTCACACCCAACCGCTCCAGATAATGGTTCGTCAAGCCCGCTTCCTTACATGCTTACTTCTTTAGGCAAACGGCTCCACTTCAATAGTAAATTGTTACTAGAGTAAGTAAATCAGAGAATGATTTCTCCAACATAACACCGAATTACTAAGGAATGGATGATTTAATGAGTAGATAATAGCTAGACTCCCACAGTTCTGTCATCGCAGGATTCCATAGTTTTGGGGGTTACGAAGCTTCAAAATCATTTTAAGTTCTCGCTCAAATAAGGGAGCTATCCTTTGTTCCTCTTTGTTTAGTGTGTCTAAAGTTTCCTTTTCTTGTAATGTGGATAAAATGATAGAAACCTTCCACTCGAGTACATACTATTTAAGTAATTTTTCTCCTCGTAACCAACATAAACAAAGCTGAAGGATAAAACTTATACCTTCACAACCTCGACGTTCATTATAGACTGGGCCTCATTCTAGATCTGATGTTATAAACAACGTTATACCACTCAGTCATATTCAGCTGAGATGTGATTTTAGTTACATCTTTTCTATAATTACATAACCTCTACTTGTGGTTTAGAGTTTGAAAAACCTATTAAATGCAAGGGGTCTAAATATGATCTAGATCATACTTGTTGGTTAAGAAAATTACATATTCATATTATGTAGATGATTTATTAATTAATTTTGAATATGTATTTTTCGTAAAGACCCAATCTTACCCAATATTGTTGATTCGGGTATGGTTAGTTCAAGGTCGGAATTCCCAGTGACCTTGGATTAATGTTTAGTCCTATCATGTGTCAAAAGATGTTCTTTAGAATCAAACAATAGAGAGTCTTCAAAGTGTAAACATGAAGATTGTATAAACAAAGTTATTGTAGTTTGTACGGCAATAGAATTGTTGCGGATTGTAACCGACTATTTTTGGAAAAATATTATATGCTGTGACAGTTTGGTGGACGTAACCTCGAGTTTGGGCTGAATCACGTACATTGGAGTCTCTTTGTTTTGTGTCTAAAATGCTAATTTTCTTGTGTTGTTCTGTGAACTTAAAATGGGTTAAAATTCTTAGAAAGGAGCATCAATCAGAATGAGGTGGTATCAGTTAATGTTGGTTGGCACATTAGTATTGTTTTTTTTAAAGGATCTATAATGAAGATACGCTTACAAGGTTATGAATAACAATGGAATGCTAAGACGTCAATAATCACAAATAAGATACTATCATCAATAAAATATAATACATTGTGGTTTTAATACTTTTGTAAAGACATGCGGTAACTTCCTAACCCTCCACCATTAAGGATGAATTTTATTATGAAGGTTTATACTTGAAGCAGTAGATCATAAATCCCTTGAAAGCCCATAGTTCAGTTAAGGGTTCCAGTCATTACATGTAACACCCCGGTTTTGACCCCGTTTGCATGATGTATATAATGTAATTAATTGTGGTGAGGAGCTAAAGGCAAAAGCCCCACCATCGATTTGGTTGTGTATGTTTCGGCAATGGGGATAGTTGCCGATGGTATATCGTGCTATCCGGCACATTATGGTTGGCATCATGTAAATACGCACATCAATTAAATTAACCCACAACTAGCTACAGCAGTGCAATGTTAAAATGAAAAGGGAATGATTCCAAAGGATAAGGGGTGGGGGATGTCAAACCTTGGTCTATGGGGGGGGGAACCCATGTTTTACCACCTTGTTGGTTTGTCATCTTCCCTTTGTCTCACCCAACCGCTTTAATGTCTTGTTTTCTTAGTTGGGACAGTTATTGCTGAGTAGTGGTGGGTGTGGCAGGACTGTCAGTCCTTGTCCACGTTCCCACTCCACCAGCAGACTCTCCTCTTCACGTCGCGTGGGGGCAGAAGGAAACATTCATTCCACTCTCTCCACTCTCCCATGATTGGATTCTCCATTATTCCATTTGGTCTGTTCATCCATGCACATGAGGAAAGCTGTTCATCCTCACACAGGGAATTATTGTTCATTCTCCCGCATAGGACTTTCCTGGTTTCCACCCACATAGTTTCTCCTCTACGGAATTGCAGTTGGTGTGGTTGTATCCTTCCTCATGGGAGGATTTGTGGGTTATGCGTTGTTGCTACTTCCGCAGCAAGCTGGGAGCTGTTTGGCCACCATTTCCCATGATTGTTCTTGTGGAGAGCCATTATTTTTACGCTCAGGGACTGGGTGTAAGTTTTCCTTACTAATTTGTGGCCGTGCATACATTTTTCACTGTGTTTGGGGTCTGGTACAAGTTTCTCTCATGCACAAACTGTTTGGGGTCATTTTCCCATGTTGTGAGTTGTGCTCACTGATTACATTTGGGGGTTGTTACTTTTCCCCCATGTTCACTGATACGTTTGGGACTGTGTAAATTTGCCAATTTTCAGCGTGTGTTGTGGATGTTGGATGGTTGTTGACTGCCACATCCTGCGTTTGTGTTTTCCTCTGTCAACACTAGGAGTTTGTCTTCTTCGCTGTTTTGCAGACTGTGTATTGTGGCCATCGTCCATTGTGAAGTTGGGTTGCTGAATTACCCTGGTTTTGGGGTTGTTGTTGGGTTGTTTTGGCCACGCTAGGGCAAAGAACAACTCTGAGTTGTCTTGTGGCTTGAGCTGTGTTTCATCTTTTGTTTGGGACTGTCACCGGTTGTCTTTTCCTTCTTCACAGAGCTGTGAAGGGATTGTTTTGCTGCGTGTATGCAGTGGTTGGTCTTCGGACTGTGTTGGCTTGGCCGATTGGATTATGGCCTAATAAACCCAACTGTGTGTGGGTTTGGCTGAAGTGTGTCCCTTGGCTATGTGTAAGCCTGCATTGACCCTTATTCCTGGAGGAATCATGCCCATCTCAGGGGTGGCAGCGTTGCTGAGAGATTGATGAGCACGCTAGCCTATGGTTGGGTGGAACGTTGCAGCGAAGTAGCTGGTTGTGGGGCGAGTTCTTCATCGAAAAAAGATAAGTTCTGCTAACTATTTCATCTCTGCAATTATATCTACTATTTCATGAGAAATAATGAACATGTTGAATGCTGGTTTATGTATATGTTTGCTTCCACTGAATGGTTGAGGAATTATGCATCTTGTATGATGTTTTATGCATCGTGTTATGCATTAAGTTTAAGCTTTTTAATATCAGCATTTATCCCTGTTTATGTTCATGGGGCTGTTTTCCCGGTTGTTTGATTGTTGTTGGTAGCGTCCTCTTCGCCGGTCGGAGGGTCGGGGACGCTACAGTGTGGTATCAGAGCTCATGTTGCAACATGGGCCTGAATGGACCACCAGGATGCATTGACAGAAGCAGTATTTCTTTCTGCCCAGCAGAAGTCAGTGAATGACTGGAAATTCAAGAATTCAAAAATTTGTCTAAGTTTTGCACAGTCGGCTCATCGGAGGAATTAGCGGAAAAGACTTCCGATGTAGAGGAGGAGTTAGTGGAAAAGACTTCCGATGTAGCGGAGGACTTAGTGGAAAATACTTTCGATGTAGCGGAGGTGCTAGGCAGAAGCATACCTGACGGGAACATTTGGGAGGAAATTTTCAAAAAAAATTCTAAGTGTTCAATGTTCGTCGAAAGAAAATAGTTGATTGAGCATCCGCCGTTGCGGATGGCTAAATAACTAAGCATCCGACGGATAAGGCCTCCGACAGCCGACGTCGTAAAGAAATTTTAAATTTTTTCTAATTAATGAACATATCGGCCATCGGAAGAAGATAGTGTTTCCTGTGCCGCCATTGTGGAAGCAAAAAGCACTAGCCTGCCGACGAGAAAAGGCTGCCAATACCGATCAGTTTATGCTTCAGCAAACTGGGTCACCAATCGAGAGAAGATCTAATATTG
Source organism: Pseudotsuga menziesii (assembly GCA_001517045.1). Classification (NCBI taxonomy): domain Eukaryota; kingdom Viridiplantae; phylum Streptophyta; class Pinopsida; order Pinales; family Pinaceae; genus Pseudotsuga; species Pseudotsuga menziesii. Next base: position 26,195 of record LPNX010216435.1, on the reverse strand, counting down.
TGTTTCGGCATTGCGGCTGCTGATTGAACTATTTTCTCTGAAGATTAGTTGGTTGAACTGCCGACGACGACAGAGGAGTGAAATTTGTCGAAAAATTTTCTAAGGAAAGAAAACATCAGAGATCAGCGGACTTTAGTGGTGAACATCAGCAAGATATAGCAGATGATGCACCACCGTTGCGGCTGTTGGTGGAACTAATTCGCCGACGAAAAGAAGAGGATTGAGCCGATCAAGCGGAACAGAAGGAAGACTAATGGAGGGGGGGGAATTTCAAAAAAAATTCTAAGTCTTGGAATAGTCAGCCATCGGCGATGGTTAGTGGATTGAACATCTGCCGTTACGGCTGCGGAATGAACTACCCTCCCGATGAATAGTGCACCCAACTGTCGATGACGATGAAACATCGACGACTACATCGAAGGAAGTTAGCTGATGGTGCACCGCCATTGCGGATGGCTAGCCAACTATCCTTCTGATGGATAGTGGTCAACATCGCCGATGGATAGTATTTTGACGTCGAGGGAAAATTTGCAAAAATTCGCTTAAGTATGGAAACCGTCGACAAAAAGTTAGCTGTTTGAGCATCCGATGCGGTAGCAAGTATCAGAGAAAAATAGAAGATTGTATCGCCGATCAATAGAGGATGAGGTTGCCGATGTAGCGGCAAAGAGAAAGTTTTGGAAGAAATTAGTTGAAGGCAGAGCCATGGTTTCGGCAGGGATCTCGTGAAGACCGCCAAAACGTCGAGGAAGGATAGTTGATTGAGCAGCCGATGTGGCGACAGAAGGAAGAAGAAAAAGAGGAAAAATTTAAAATTTTTCTAAGTATAGAAAGCATCGAAAAACTTTAGAGGATTGGACCACCGACACGTCGGAGAAGATTAGAGGATTGGTCCGCCGATACGTCGAAAGCCAGAGGAGGATCGACCCAGAACATCGAAAAATTTTAGTATATTGGACTGCCGATGAGCTACGTCGGATGAAGAGAATGGATTGAGCATTCGCCGTTGCGGTTGTCTAATGAACTATCCTTTCGATGGTTTGTGGATAGAGCTTCCGACAGCCGATGAACAGCGGACGAAATTAGTCGTTTGGACTACTGAAACGTCGGACTGATAAATGAAATGAGATCCGATTCTGCACAGGGAAATTTTGAGTTTTTCAAGAGGGATTTCTAGCAGATTTCAGCTGTTTTCCAATGGGATTTCCAGCAAATTTCAATTGTTTTCCAGTGGGATTTTCAGCTTTTTTTCAGTGGATTTCAGCAGACTGTCAGTGGGTTACTAGGATGAAAAGAAAGAAAATTCCAGGTGGGTGAAGTTCGCCTTTCAGACCTAAGTACATTTGGTAAAAAGCATCATTTTGAAGAGGTGTGGTTTTCACACCCGAGGTAAGAATGAAGCCCGTGGACAGGCATTGGAAAGCTTATCCAGCAGGGAACAATGGAGAGTCACCAGAGTTTGGATGCTGTGCTGCAAAGTACTAGTGAGTGCTTGGTGAAGAAATGTTCCACCGTCAATATGGACAAATCCGGAAAATGCATGCCTAGAGGTAGCAAGACCGTGAAGTCAAACTAGCTCTTGTGTGGAAGAGGGGTTCCATGTAAGGAGGTGGGACTTGAAAAGCGAAGTTTCCTTAAACCCTATATTTCTAACTATATTTATGTTTTATAAGCTTGGTGAACATAAATATTATGGCTTGAGGATGCTGGAAATGCATGAGGATATGTATTGCATGCATAGGATATTACATATTGGTAAAAGTAGTGGGGATTATACATTTATAATGAGCCACTAATTATAATCATTGCATTGGTGTTGGCATTAGTGGAAAAACCAACGATGACATGGACCTAGCTGAATATGTTGCTGATGCTGATGAATGTGACTAGAAACCCTATGGAGAAAGGGATAAAGCAACAAGTCCATAAACAAAAGTTGGTGAGCAAATTCTGCAAACTCCTGCAAAGGACCAACCAAATTGGTCATGTCAAGGGTGTAAGTAGGACCCATGCACGTAAGAGTTTGATTTTGACAAATTCCATGGAGTGGTAAAGGTGAGAGACCTCATACCATGTGGATATTTTCATATAGAAAGGTGTTATGCCTGTATATGTTGATTGAGCTTAGTAGCCCAAGGAAAGTAAGTACTAATGATCTTGCTTATAGTAATGCATCCTATATGAGGTATTCATGGTTATGCATGGTATGTTGAATGCATAGTATTCCTGAATCGATGCAAGGTAGCATTGAATGGATATGCATTAAAAGATTTTATGAATCTTGTAGTTATGCATTGAATGGATGCATGTGAAAAGTTTGAGCAAATGTTGTGATGTATTGCATGAATGCATTGAGATGAGTGCATGTGTTATTGTGACTAACTAATGGCTGAAATGATGGATTGATGACAATTCAGGAACCATTTCAAAGGCTGTTATGAATGCATGATAGTCATGATCAGTTGGCTGCCGGAAATGCTCTATGGAAGAGCAAGGTGGTACAAATGATACGCTTGTGAAGTAAGGAGTATCTAAACGTTTCATTTAATTGTATGAATAATGTGACTATACCTTGCAAATGTTAGTATGATAATGATTGCATGAAGTAAATGAGTTTTGGTAATATTGATGTGATTAACAGCTGGAAGTATTTGAATTTTGTAAATTCTGAAAATGCTTCAGTGATGGTTGTAGCAATGAAAAGGTTATATGCATCCAGACTTACCAAGTGTTTGGTTGATTGAAGCGCATGTTTCAGGTAGATTATTTAGAGCATGGCAATGAAAGTAAGACCATGACCAATGCTAGAATATACCATGTGAAAGAGACAAACCTTATGAGAAGAGTCTTATGGCTGTAAAGCTAGTTGGTATGCATAATGGGTTGTTAAATTTGAATTGTGAATTTCAGATTTAAGAAATTACTGACAACTACTAATCATTGTTGGCTTGCATAAGATTGTGTCAAGAGGACGCATTATAAGTGGGTATTCATATTTTTCTAGTAAGCATAAAATTGTAATGGGCATAGTAGTGCTGCTTATAAGAGACCCACAAATGAGAATCACCTCATTGCTAAGAAAATCAATTTCTGTAGTAGACAGAGTTGCAAGTTGTTGTTGAATTTGATTACTAATGTCATTGCTTGGTTATGAAACAATCAATTTGGATTGTATTATCAGATAATGATTGATTATTTGGCTATTTGATGAATGTGCCAGGGGTACAGACTGCAGAAAGATCATGTCTGATGGCCTGCAGGAGCCAAACTTCATGGGAAGGTTTTCCCTTATCTTGGAAATGGGTTTCGGGTGAAAATCCATTGGAAATTTTTGAAATGTCTCATCTGCACTGCATGTTTGGTAAGCAACATGAGTGAGATGGTATAAATTATGTCGGTAAGACATGTGTGAATATGAAATGTAAAAAGGAGTTGGGATGGCTAACCGAGGGACTGTCAACTCAGAGAAGAGAGCCACCATTCCTCCTTAACGAAGGAATACTGCGTCGGCAAATGGATAAGTGTTCTGTAACCCTTGCTAAGAATATGCATGCCAAATTGTTAAAATTCCATATGTAGAACATGTTTTGATTTTATTTCCATTATGACCGATTGCTTGAGTATGAATAGGGCCTACATGGTTCACACCGAGAAGGGGTGCACACTTTTCAGATGTTGAGTCATGAAAGGGTTTTCAATATTGATTACACCCTAGGGAGTGCACGCACTCTTGGTGTCTCAATACTTGATAGTGAATGATATGAAATATAATGATAGTTTTAGAGCAATAACGCTGATGAGTTTTGCTTATATTGCTTGTGTTGACTGGCTAAATAGATGCAGTTGGGTGTTGCACCCTAAAGGTAAAAGGTAAATGGTTGTTGTGAGGGGTTGCGGAGTAAGGGTTCTTGTTGATATACGTGTATGTTGGGCTGTGATATGCCTGAGGATCCATAGTAGATCCTAGACCTGGAAATGGTCATGTTAAAGTTCCAAGCCGAGTTGACATGAGGATGTACTCGCTGGACAATAATTATTTGATGTTGTGGAGCAGCCTGCATGCTGACCTAACATCCAAGTCCATAGGTGATCCCAAGGCTTGCAAAGAAAAGCAGGATCCTGTGGACCAACGAGGAAACGCATAATACAGATAAGTATTGGATTATTTTGCTTATGAATATACATGTGTATATGATTTGGTTATTTTGTTTTAAGCTCTTGTTCTAGAGATAAAACTGATGAGAATAAACTAAACATGTGAATCTATTCAATGTTTGGATATAGGTATCACTGGAAGCGAGGACTATGAGAGCATCCTAGGGGTGCATGTGGACATGTGACTGTCCTGGAGAGCTCAGAATGAGCAGTAATGAAAAAGGTGCTAGTGAGACTGTGGAGGTCCTAGCAGTCGAGACAAACCATGTGGAGAGACTCCATGGTTGAGAGGTCTAAAATAGACCAAAGACACTAAGTGTCATGACCAAGAAGGATTGGTCCAGCATTCACAGTGAAGTGAAAGAGGCTGAGAGCATGAAAATCCACAGCAGTGGTGTGGGTTCCAGGATGGAACAAAACAAAGAGGGGAAAAACTCTTGCTGCTCTCTCTTGCCCTGTTTAATTATATATATATATATATATATATATATATATATACACTGTGACAACAAAAGATTGTTGAATGCATGTATGATTGAAAATGGAATGTGTGTATTTGCTGAAAGTAAATTGTGAATGCTGGAATAATTAATTCCCTGCCCAAGGATGGACATGAATGAGCTCATGTGCCTGTTGGGAAGGCATGAAAAATATGAAAGTCTTCTTGATAAGACTTGGATTGTCATGCCAATTGGGTAATTAATTGACTGATTTTAATGTCTATATTATGCTTGGTCTCACAGAATTTCAATGGTGCATTTCATAGGTGAGAAAAGTGAAACCTGGTGGTGCACATTGATCATGGTAGCAGATCAAAAGTTGTTGGACTTAGCTAGAAGTCTCCTTCAAATGATTTCCAAGACCCAAGAGAACCTTGGGGAGATGCTCTAGATACAGAGAAGGCAGAATGAAATGAACCACCAGATTTTTCAAGACTCTATTGGTTTGCAAAGGGAGGTGAAAGGCCTTCTGGGAGCAATCGACAAGGGGAAGGAAGTTGGATCAGTGATGGGACATTCGTCCAAGCGACCCGATAAGAAATGGTCTAGGCATGAAGAATCAAAGGAAATTGAGCAGGTAAAGATGAAGCATCCAGTGAAATGCTGGGAATGCAGAGGACATCATTTATGCCGGGACTGTCCAATGAAGGAACATGCAGAGGGAAATAGCCACAAATTTCCTAGGCTTCGGGATAAGATGAGAGCTGAGAACCAGTAGGAGAACTCCATGGAAGCTGGGGGGCTTGGTCTTGAATGTTTAAAGTGAATAATTGAACGTGGGACAGATCTGCAAAATTCTGAAATTTTGATGTGCAATTGTATATGTATTGTATATGTATTCCTATGTATTGGAACACCGAGTACGGTGTTATTCCAAGGGGTAGGGGAATGTAACACCCTAGTTTTGACCCCATTTGCATGATGTATATAATGTAATTAATCGTGGTGAGGAGCTAAAGGCAAAATTGCCACCATCGATTTGGTTGTGTATGTTTCGGCAATGGGGATAGTTGTCGATGGTATATCGTGCTATCCGACACATTATGGTTGGCATCATGTAAATACACACATCAATTAAATAAAACCACAACCAGCTACGACAATGCAACGTTAAAATAAAAATGGCATGATTCCAAAGGATAAGGGATGGGGGATGTCAAACCTTGGTCTATGGGGGGGGGAACCCATGTTTTACCACCTTGTTTATTTTCCATCTTCCCTTTGTCTCACCCAACCACTTTAATGTCTTGTTTTGTTAGTTGGGGCAGTTATTGCTGAGTAGTGGTGGGTGTGGCAGGACTGTCAGTCCTTGTCCACATGCCCACTCCACCAGCAGAATATCCTCTTCACATCGCATGGGGGCAGAAGGAAACATTCATTCCACTCTCTCCACTCTCCCACGATTGGATTCTCCATTCGTCCATTTGGTCTATTCATCTGCGCGCATGAGGGGAGCTGTTCATCCTCACGTAGGGAATTATTGTTCATTCTCCCGCACGGGACTTTCATGGTTTCCACCCACGTACTTTCTCCTCTACGGAATAGCGGTTGGTGTGGTTGTATCCTTCATCATGGGAGGATTTGTGGGTTCTGCGTTGTTGCTACTTCCGCAGCAAGCTGGGAGCTGTTCGGCCACCATTGCCCACGATTGTTCCTGTGGAGAGCCATTATTTTTACGCTCAGGGAATGGGTGTAAGTTTTCCTTACTGATTTGTGGCCGTGCATATGTTTTTCACTGTGTTTGGGGTCTGGTGCAAGTTTCTCTCACGCATAGACTGTTTGGGGTCATTTTCCCATGTTGTGAGCTGTGCTCACTGATTACATTTCGGGGCTATTGCTTTTCCCCCATTTTCACTAATACGTTTGGGACTGTGTAAAGTTTCTATTTTTCAGCATGTGTTGTGGATGTTGGATGGTTGTTGACTGCCACATCCTGCGTTTGTGTTTTCCTCTGTCCACGCTAGGAGTTTGGCTTCTTCCCTGTTTTGCAGACTATGTATTGTGGCCATCGTCCATTGTGAAGTTGGGTTGCTGAATTACCCTGGTTTTGGGGTTGTTTTTGAGTTGTTTTGGCCATGCTAGGGCCAAGAACAACTCTGAGTTGTCTTGTGGCTTGAGCTGTGTTTCATCTTTTGTTTGGGACTATCACCGGTTGTCTTTTCCTTCTTCACAGAGCTGTGAAGGGATTGTTTTGCTGTGTGTATGCAGTGGTTGGTCTTCGAACTGTGTTGGCTTGGCCGATTGGATTATGGCCTGATAAACCCAACTATGTGTGGGTTTGGCTGAATTGTGTCCCTTGGCTATGTGTAAGCCTGCATTGACCCTTATTCCTGGAGGAATCATGCCTAGCTCGGGGGTGGAAGCGTTGCTGAGAGATTGATGAGCACGCTGGCCTATGGTTGGGTGGAACGTTGTAGAGAAGTAGCTGGTTGCGGGGTGAGTTCTTAATCAAAAAAAGATAAGTACTGTTGATTACTTCATCTCTGCAATTATATCTACTGTTTCATGAGAAATAATGAACATGTTGAATGCTGGTTTATGTATATGTTTGCTTCCGCTGAATGATTGAGGAATTATGCATCTTGTATGATGTTTTATGCATCCTGTTATGCATTATGTTTAAGATTTTTAATATCAGCATTTATCCCTGTTTGTGTTCATGGGGCTGTTTGCCCACTTTTTTATTGTTGTTGGTAGCGTCCTCTTCGCCGGTCGGAGGGTCGGGGATGCTAAATTACATGTTGAATTGTATTCTTAAAGTGGGTATGTTAATAATGGAATTTAAATCTGGATATAAGTATTATGCTATTGAGAGGTCACATAAGAATTTGAATTAGGATGCATGGTGTTCAATCATGAGGTTTAAGACTATTCCTAGGATTAGTGTTCAAACACGGCTAAAGTCGTAAAGTATGAATTGCATAAAAGTTGAATCCATGGTTACATGTTTAGTTTTAAGGTGGGTAGTCTTGGGTAATTAACAATGCTGTAGGTACATCTTGAAAGAACATACAAGCAATTTGTGTACTTGCATCATAGTTATTTTTTGTCCATGGCAGACATAAAATCTTTTTGTAGTTTTGGGGTTGTTACACCTCGCAACAAGAACTTGCCATAATTTCCATGAAAATATTTCTTATTGAACCACTTATCTCCTTGCGTTGGAACCCCTATTGCTTTTGCAATAGTTTCTTCACCTACTATAACCCTCAAATTCTTGAATTCAACCACTCCATCTATGTAATTTTAATGAAAACCCGAGTCGCCTGTATATTATAACCCTGCAATTTTTCACAAAAGGGAAACCAACCAGCGTTTCTCATTAACCGAGCTGATCTCGGAAATTTCTTTATCCACTGTGTATTATCCAGTTCAAGTTTACGTAATAAACCTCCTGGCCTCCTTTACACCATACTATCAGTATTTTCATCCATTGCTACCTTCAGCATTCTGAAAATTTCACATTATACAAACAAGGCAAACCTAGTGTAATTCGATAAAGAAGAATTAAACAGGTTAATGTAATATTAACATGTCAATATCAACATTGATACCCTATGTCTGTCATGTTTAATAATGTAAAATGCCTTGAACTCATACAAAACACCTGCGAAAGCACAGAGCGTGCCACAATCAACATGTTCATGTATTATTTGGATATGCCTTCAAAGAATAATCATAATGAATTAAACCATAGTACCATCCTTTCCATGTGTATAATCTTTGCCATGTGTACAATCTTGTCATGTACTTTCACTCCATCATTATGTAAACATAAGCTTTAAATCAATATCATGAATCAAACCAACTGGTAGCGCTGCAATATTTTCCTTTTAATATATGATGCCAGTTTATATAACCAAGTTATGCTTAAATTTCATAAAATCCTTTTCTTTAATACAAAACAATAACTTTTAAAAGATAAATGATTTGAGCCTTAAAAGAGAAAAACATAGTAAAAATCATAGTAGAGAAAAATAAAAGAAGGGTACAAAGAAAAGAATAAGGTAAAACTAGACTTATGAGCTCAAATAGGAAACTTAAGAAAAAATGAAAATGAAAACCCAGGGATAAATATAAGAAACAACCATAGAGATAACACCACGCTTTAAAATGTATGGAAATCTGAAAACCCATTACCTGAATGGTACTAAAACGCAAAACCATATAGTAAAGACAACTAGTTAAAATGCATTTCATTCAGTATTTCTGAGCATTCAATGATATGAATCTTATCAAAACATTATGATATAGCTTGACATTTTTGAAAGGATTTTCGAGGTTGAGTGATTACTAGTAAAATAAATAGGTATGTCTCAGATCGATTGGTTTTTAATTCCAAATCGATACATGTGAAACTACCCTGTGCCTGTGTCAATATGAATGCAGATCTGAGTCTACTAAATCTTTTTGGGTGTCAATACGATCGATAGGTTTCAATTTGAGTTTTGAGAATACATATATATTTATATATATAGTGGTCTTGTGATGTATATGTTTTTCAAATAGTTACCGAACCAGTATTTTAATAGTTAAAGAATAGGGGAAAAGCATGATAGATTGATATAGTTTAAGAAAGAAAGCATTATGTTCACTAGAATGTGAGGTGAGATGAGAACAAGAAGAATGATAAAGGTGGTAACTAGAATAAATTATAGATAAATAATGGCAAATCAATAAGTACATAAAAGGGTTACATGATTATGAGAGTTTCATGTAATGGTGGGATGGATTTATTACAGTATACAACCTTGTAGTTAGTAAAGAGAGCTTGTACCTAAGAGATCAAGGTTTATTGTCTGGGATAATGATTTTAGACATGCATATATTTTGAGTTGCACCATAGTATATCTTTATATATAAATAAATACATCAATAATGAGTTAAAAGGTGGGGCATGCTTACTCACAAAGTTCCTAGAGATACATTTAGGGTTATATGGGTCTTGGGTTGATAAGGATAAGGTCCTCTCCAATTTCATGAGAAAACAGTGGAAAATGAAAAGGATAACACATCATTTATGATGTAGGATGTATACCTTCATATGTGGATTCATAAATAAATAATTTGGCTAACTTTTGGTGGACGTAACCCCAAGGTTGGGGTGAACCACGTACAATGGTCTTGTTTTTATGTGCCCTTGATGTGTATTATTTTATGTGCCTTGATGTGTGTTATTTTATGTGCCTTAATGTGTTTTTTAATGATCTCCTTATTTATGATGATGTAAATGGTTGAGTGAATTCCTATGAGTGTTTTAAATGCAAAAGAAAATTGGTTATACAATGGTTAATATGTAGAAACAGTGAAACGGTAAATCTTACCCCATTTTCTCACAGTTTTACTCGGAGGTAATTGGAGTTCATTGCAAGTTGGTGGAGATCAAGTTACAGTTAGAGGAATTCATAAAAAAGGGGTTATATCTGACCTAGTGTGTCTCCTTGGGGAGCACCTATACTATTCGTAAAGAAAAAGCACGATACGATGCGATTGTGAATCAATTACTGAAAACTAAACAAGATTACCATCAAGAATCGTTACCCACTCCCTAGGATCAAAGATATTTTTGAATATGGAATTGCGATCTCAATATCATCAGGTAAGGATTCGTGATGAATATGTACATAAAACCTCCTTTCGAACTTGATATGACCATTATGAGTTTGTGGTAATTCCCTTCAGCTAACCAATGCACCAGCCAATTTTATGTGCATGATGAAAAATATTTTTAGTGGATACCTGGATAAGCTTGTATTATTATTTGTAGACGATATACTAATTTACTCGAAGAGTAAGGAAGAACATGACCAACATCTCTGAATAGTGTTACAAGTGTTCTGGGAACACCAAATTTATGCCAATCCTTAGCCTCTGTGATTTTTACAAAACAAAGACACAATATCTAGGTCACATCATTTCCAAGAAAGGAATAGTCATCGACCCGAAAAATATTTAAGGCATCAAAAAATATTAGGTCATTTTTGGGACTAGAAGGTTATTATCGAAAGCTCATTAAGGACGTTTCAAGGATTCATTTTCCCATGAATGCCTTACAACAGAAGGAAAACAAATTCATGTAGAATACCAAGTGCGAAGAAAGCTTCCAAAATCTAAAACAACTCTTCACTACCACACTTATACTAGGAATTGCGGATCCTGATGGGGATTTCATTGTTTGCACAGATGCGAGCAAGGAAGGACTTGGCAGAGTCCTCAAGCAAAATAACTATGCAATCTGTTATGAATCATGTAAATGAAAAGAACATGAAAAAAACTATCCCATACCCTATCTTGAGCTAGTTTCCATTATCCATGCCTTGAAGATGTGGAGGCACTACCTCATGGGGAAGAAGTTTCTCCTAAAGACAAACAACATGAATCTAAATTATTTGTTTGAACAACCAGATTTAAATGCCAGGAAGACCATATGGTTGGCCTTCCTTAGTGATTACCGCTTATAGTTAAAGCACATAAAAGGAAAGGAAAAAAACCATCGATGCTTTAAGTAGACGAGCTCATATGTTGTATGAGGAAATGTTGAGCCAAACCGATTGAGACTTGCACAATAGGAATAGAAAGGCCAACACCGTTGACCATTTCTATGTTGAGGTCCTCAAAAATATTCAGGAACATAGGTTATTCCAACAACAGAAGGAATATAAGGTATACGAGATAGGAATATTGTGGTCCAGAGAGAGACTATATGTCCCAGAGGGAGGAGACATCAAGTCCAACATTCAAATAGATTTTCATAAAAAACCCTACTTGGGGAACCCCACATATCAAAAGATGATATCAGCAGTAAAGAAACACTTTTTCTGGCTTAATTTAAAATTCAACATAACACTATTCATCACAAAATGCCAAGAGTGTCAACTAGTCAAAGCAGAGCAGCGACATCCTTCATCGTTGCTACAACTGTTACCGATTCTAGAATTGAAATGGGAGTTTATCAGTATGAATTTCATGAAGGGATTATCAAAGAGCAAGAAACAAAATAATTCCATTTTTGTAGTGGTTTATAAGTTTTCCAAAGTGACACACTTTATTCCAGTAAAGTCAACATACAAAGCATTTCACATTGATGAAATTTTCCTAAAATAAATATTTCAATTGCATTGGATATGCAAGGAAATAATATCGAATCGAGATACAAATTTTACCAGTAACTTCTAGAGATCTTTATTCTCCGTCTTAGAGACACAATTTAATTTCAGCACCTCCTACCATCTACAGACAGATGGACAAACAAAACGAGTAAACAAAATTTTGGAGGATATGATTTGAATGTATGTAATGAACAATCCCACGAAGTGGGGTGATTATCTGCACCTCGAAGAGTTTGCATATAACAATGGGTACCAGACCTCCACCAATGTGAGTCCCTTTGAGGTACTCTATGGCCGAAAGTGTAGGACACAGGTGACTTGGGATAGACCTGTGGACAAGCTCATGTTAGGGCCAGATTCATTGAAATACCTAGAACAGTTAGCAACAAAGTGAAACAAAATCTAAAGGAAGCACAAGACCTCGAGAAGCGTTATGCGGATAAGAAGAGAAAGGATAAATATTTCCAATTCGGAGAACATGTTTATTTAAATGTAAAATAAAAAAGAATCTCATTGAGCCTGGGAACATGGAGAAAGTTGCCACCAATATTTTGTCGACCCTTTGAGATACTAGCCAAGAAAGGGCCAGTGGCGTATGAACTAGATTTACCTCCTCACATAAAGGTTAATAATGTTTTTCATGCATCTTTATTGAAGAAATATCTCGATGATAATAAAAATGTGATTGATTGGTACTTGTTAAAATTGAAACCTGAAGAGGAGTTTATGACTGTAACAACCCTTCAAGGGTCCAATAAATACAACTAAAGGTCATGCATAATTTTTCGTAGACTAATAAAATAAACATGTTTAAACATATATTCCAATATCCCATAAAACACTAATTTTAAATTTCATCATTGCACATGCATAAAAAAACATAATATCTCTCTTCATGGTACAAATAGTTTAAATAATTATAATTCATGAAACAATTTTTTTTTAACAATAGTAGAATACCTGTTGATATCGCTAGTCATTGTCATTTGAGGATGAGGCCGAAGTTTGATGTCCTCACTCCACTGTTGTTGTTGTCGCTGGATTTCCAATCCTTGATAACCCACATGTTTCCTCCCTACCATACCCTGACGGGTAATCTCCTTCCCACGGGACCCCCGAGCTCTACGCGGCTCACAATATGTGATAGCAACAACAATATAACGTGAGAGCTATTTTATTCAATCACACTCTTCCGTAGCGGCCTCTAAGTCACAAAATCAATATGTGCTCACACCATGGCCACCGTAAGAGGAAAAAGTCCCCTCTCTCTTCCTCCTTTTCTCTTTTTATTAACCCTTTCATTAATAACAATGCATCTATGCATCACTTTAGTTTAACTCATTCTTTGCTTAATTCTTTTATTTGTTTATTTTATTTACTCAACCTTATTATCTTAGGTTATATTTTACTTAGTTTTAAGTTTAGTTTAGTTTAGATTAGTTTATTTAGTTCATATATTTACTTATGATATTTATTTATTTATTCCTTTATTATTCTTATTTTATTTATTTATTTTATTTATTATTATCTTATTTATTATTATTTTATTTATTATTATTATTATTTATTTTAGGTTTATTTATATTTAATTATTTTAATTATTATTAATTATTTATTTCATTTAACCAATCTAGATATGTTTATGTTCTTTAAGACCATTTTTTATTATTTCTCTTTAGTTCATTTAGGTGTTTTTTTACCGATTCCTTTTTTTCGCGGCCTAGCCTCACGGAACGCGCATTTGATGAGCTGGACTTTTCCTCACTCTATTGAAAGATCATCGCGTCACCCGTTTCTAGACTTACACATATAATTTCTCAGCCCTGTCACATGATGTGGGTTGATTGGAAATCGTCTCCCATCACCTACACATATAACACCCTGTGCATCAAATCTCATAAAATAAGATTTTAATCATAACATAATTATTCGTTGACCTCCATTCTCGAGGTTTCCCAAATCATTCAGATTCCATGCATGCCAGTGAATCAAAACATATCAAACTTTAATAACATTACAAACAAGTTTGGTATCACCTTCCATAGTTGTTGACTCCCTTAGAGTCTTGCATGCTAATGCTCTCTTTCTGTCCATGTACCTGCCTTTCCTATCACACTCGACAAACCATCAGAGTACATGCAACACAATAATTTTGTCGATAATTCAACAATATAAATTTATCTCTTTCTTGATAACTTCATATAAATTTATCATTCATTCATAATTAAAATCATCATATAATCCATAAGTCAGACAATTTTGTTTAGTTCATATATCTTCGGTAGCTAATCATTTTACCCAAGTACGGGTCATCCAGAATGAGATTCCCTCAATAACATGTCCGAATAACGTTTTAAATACAAAACAAAAAAATATCCAGGTCTTTCTTCATAGAACTCCCTCAATTCTAGTCATAATAATCTCCAAATTCAAGGTAAAAAAAAGGTGTTACAATGACATATCCCCTTCACATTTTGGAAAAGAGAGAAGTACATATCTAGAAGTGAACTATTGTCTAGCTGAAAGTGCTAGTGAAGCACTTTAGGGATGAGGCCACATGGGAGAATATATCCACCATGAAAGAGGCTTACCTTGCCTTATTTCATGATTTCATTTCTAGTCCCTAGAGCATCGGAATGGTGTTGTTCTAAGCTGGGAGGGATGTAATATCCCGAATTTTGACCTTGACTATATTGGGAATGAGCCCCACTACACATAATTTACTTTGATGTTATATTTATGTCTATATATTTGGTGTATTCCCCACTGCACATGAGTTATGTTTGTATATAGATATACCAGGCATAATATCCAATGCACATTTTTTATGTTTTTTTTCTAGGATTATATATTGGGAATATGACCTGGTGGACAAATATTGTTGTTGTTGTACTAGGCATGGGCCCGGAGGTACTTCATTTATTCATTATGTGATTTAGCACAAGCCGTGATATAATAAGATGATCGTTTTGTGATGTATTGTGCATACTACTAATATACATGATTTACTTTTATCACGTGTTGGGAATGAGCCCTATAGCACATGGCTATCAGACTATGTGTTGAGCGTGAGATCTGGATTACATAGGTAAACCCAACAAGTAAAGGATTAATTTTTTGGCAAAATCCCTAGAGCAATCATGATGTTGAGTATAACATCTAGAGCATCAAATATTTTTCTATTGTATCCCTAGGTGTATTGTACAAGTGCATCCTAGTATTAGTGTTGAGCAAAAGGATCTGGAATTGCACTAGTGTAATGCTCGTTTGTTAGTGTTCAGCATAAGCTATGAATAGCACTAGGATTTACTATAGTCAAAAGGTGTTGAGTTGGAAATACTTTGAATAGATGGAACCAATCTTCATCATACTTATTTAAGTTTATTAAATGAAATTCCAATCTATTTCTCATCAAGGACTACAATATACTGCCAAGAATATGAGGTAATCCAACATGCAAGGAAATCTAGAGCTACCTATCCTAGTTTACCGACCGAACCCTACATGAGGCCTTGTTAAAAGAATTAACTTAAACTAAGGAGTCATCAAATAAAAAAATTATGCCATTTTGAATGCATGGATAATAATGGATGATTAAAATGAATAAGTAAGTCTATATAATAAGTGTGTGTGTGTTTGTGTATATATATATACCAAGTTATTTTTAATAAATATAGGTAAGAAAGCTAAGTAAAGTCTGCATCCACTTATGAGAATAATAATTATATTTATTTGAAATGAAATAAAGATAACAAAAGTAATAAGTAAAAGTTTGCGTATATATTATATTATAAACTAATTATTTAAATGAAAATTCTATTCTAAAACTGAAGTAGGAACTAGTAATTTAAGTTTCTATTTAACATAAATTAATATATATTACATAAAAATCAAACTAAATATTATTTTCAAGAAAATAGTAAAATATTGATTCAACTGAAGTTAAACCAACTACCCTATTTCCAAATATTATCTATAAAATCAAAGTCTAAGAGAAGGCTTGGGGATCTGATTATTATGCATGGTTGGGATTGGAGAGAATTTCCAAACCAGAACTTAAAGAATATAGAGCTTGAATTCCAAACACCAATAGCCTCATCCTTAGGAGTTCTAGTTTCTCTTGCACATTGGAGCCAGAGCGGGGGGAGGGGGGGGGGGGGGTTCGAATTAGAGCTAGGAATGGTTTTGGGTCATGGTTGGGAGGAACATATAAGCTCTAAGTTGATCCAGTTATCATTCCCAAGTTCATAAATAAGAGTTTTTTTTTTATCAATTTTGTGTGTTTAAGTGTGGAGGGTGTTCAAGCAATTTCGAGATACATAATCTGCAGGTAAGAGGTTTCCTCTATTTTAGATCTCAATTCTATTTTTAATTATGCTTACATGCTGAGATTACAGCTAGTTAAATTTGTATGTTGTAAATCATCCTTCATCTACATGAATAATTTTTTTAAAATATTTTATAGTTTAGGATGGAATCTAGGGTTAACTTCTTATAAGGATTGTGATAAAATAGTTTTAAAGATTCTACAATGTTTAAGGTTTTAGACTAGATTATTAAACTTATAACTTGAAAAAATTATCACATAGGGTTAAAACTAGAATAACGCTTAGCATTTTATTACAGAGAATCCATGAAGAGTACAGACACGGTCATTTTATAAAGTAACCTTTCAAATTAAACATCTACTAGCCAACGATAGAACAGAAGTAAAGAACCATGGACAAGAAAAAACCCATTAGGGTTTTCAAACCTATGTTACCGTCGTGTATAGAATGCTAAAAATGATTCCTAAAAAACTATGCATAGCGTTGGATGGAAGTGAGGATTTTACATTTAAAAGAGACACATATATTTACCAATGTAACCAAATAACTAAACTATAAAAATAAATAATGAATTGAGAGGACAAATATAAAATAGAGTCGAGAACGATGGATCAAATCCCTTGAATTCCAAGTTCACATAAATCAACGTTACCATAACTATGATTTTTAAATTCATGCACAATGCATAGCATTGGTTGAAATTGTGCTCGAAACATTAAAATATTTAAAGACAAATATAAAGCCATGAGATAAGTAAACCAAGATTCCACGATACCAACCAACCATCAAATCTCTTAAGCGTTGGTTGGAATGTGTGTAAGCCTTACATAAATCACAATAACCCAACATTCATCGAATCCCGTAAACCATTGGCTAGAATCGTGCTCATTCTTTTTAAAGGAAATAAAATATAAGAATGGTAAAAAATCAACCATTGAATCCCATTAGCATTGGATGGAAGCCTTCTTATATTTTTAAAAGAAATAAATAACATTACATAAACTATTCCAGATAATCAATCTAGGGTACGACGTCAATAAAACCACCATCGAAACCCATAGGGTCATATTGCCAACCACCCTATAGAAGAAAGAGTTTGTTTCCAACGTTGGCATTATAACTAAGATAATCCACATTAAAATTTAAAGAAAGGACAGATCTTGGGATTTTCCCTTTGCTTTTTGTTTAGAACGAAACGAAGAGGAGATTTTCTAAACACCCAACAATTTTTGCCCAAATTAAATTTAAGTAATAAAACTAGTTTGTGCCATACATTCTCTTAAATACAAAGCTAAAAATTAAAATGCAAGACTAATCCCAAGATACAAAACCCCTCTTTACCAGCTAGCTACTTAAAAAAAAATACAGAGAAACCATAACAATCTACATGTATCACAATTAAAATCTTTCCCACGAATTTACCATACACCGATTTCATTTCTTAAAATCAACACAGAGTATAAGAAGACAGAACCATGTTTTCAACCATTGAAAATCCAAACATATGAATTTATTTAAGTAGTAATTTCCCCATAATAAAGATTAAAATTTACATTTTCAACAATAGTCTTAAAAAGCTTATAAAAACCCTAAATTCCATGAAATGTCTCAGCTTCACTTCATTCCCAAACCCTAGAATTTTTGAATGGGAAGCCATTAAAAATAAAAATAAAGAATCCCCATAACCTTTCAAACCACATAATGATAAACCATAGGATAGGACCTTTGTGGTTGGGCTTACCATGCTGTGGTTCGATGGTTCCCTTTCCCACAGTAACAAGCTACTCCAAAACAGAGAACCTGCCACAAAAAAAAAAAACAGACTTACATTAGAGCATGCTCCAACCAAAAATACTAAAACGAATAGATTAAGAATTATAAACCACAGAGAATGAGTGCATACCTGAGTAGCAATGTCACGTCCCCATCCCTCAACCGGTGAAGAGGACGCGACGAACATCAATACGAAAACCAAGCAAATAGCCCATGAACATAAACAAGGATAAATCAATCTGAAATTAACAGCTTGAACACAATGCATAACAGTAATGCCAAACATACATGCATACACAGATGCATAATTCTTCAATCATACAGCGGAAACAAACACATTCCAGCATTGACATGTTCATCATGAATCAAGAAACAATAGACTAATTTCAGAGATGGAATAACCAGAGTACTTATCTTTTGATGAAGAATCCCACAACCAGCTATGTCACTGCAACGTTCCACCCTACCATAGGCCACATTGCTCATCAATCTCTCAGCAATGCTGCCACCCCTGAGCTGGGCATGATTCCTCCAAGGATAAGGGTCAATGCAGGCTTACACATAGCTAGGGGACGCACTCAGTAAACCAAACACAGCTGGGTTTGACAGGCCTTCAACAAACGACCAAGCCAGCACAGTCTGAAGACCAACCACTGCTTATATGCAGCAAAAGAATCCCTTCACAACCCTGTGAAGAAGCAAAGGAGACCGGTGACAGCCCCAAACAGAAAGTGAAACACCACTCAATCCCATAAGGAAACACAGAGTTGTTCTTAGCCCTAACGTGGCAAAAACAACTCAGCAACAACACCCAAACTAGGGTATAACAGCGACCCAATTTCACAGTAAAAACGGTGGCAACAATCCACAGCCCACAGAACAAGGAAAAGGAAAAAGAACTCCCAGCATAGACATGGGAGACTCAGCCAACGGATCTGGAAATCCCTAGCACACAGCTCCTCCACACAAATGCTGGAGAATGACACAGCTCATGCAAACATGGGTGAAACACACACAGTCCCCAATTGAGGAAGAAATCGGACTCACAGCCACATCCGAAAATCGTGGGAAGAATAGCGACAGCCCAAAACGTGGGTGAATTCAAAAGCAAGCCGCATACACAGCCCTGAGCGTGAATGGCTCCTACACCCAAAAATCCTGGGTGATAGTGGCAATTGCATCCGCTCCCTGCATGAGGAGATCAACGCAGAATTCCTGTGCGTGAGGAGAGACAACTTCTCCTACACGCACGAATCCACAGGCTTCCCCTCCGCATGAGGAAGATGAACAGACAACGCTTCTGCTTGAGGAGGATGGTGGAGGTGAGGACCAGGCACGTGAGGAAGCCGAACCTCTTCTGCGCGTGGATGAATAGCAGAACATGGGGAACCAACAGACCTTGGGGAGAATGGGGTCGTTGAAGAGAAGAGTGAATGCAATCGTGGGTGGAGTGGGCGCATGGGAAAGGGACTGACAGTCCTGCCACCCCGCTCCCAAAAACATTAACTGCCTCAACCACCACCAGCCATAACTGCCCCCTAACAACAAAACCAAGTCATTGAACAATTTGGTGAGATTGGGTGAGACAAGAAAGGTGACAAATCAACAAGGTAGCAACACATGGGTTTTCCCCTAAAACCAAGGTTTGACATCCCCCACCCCTTATCCTTTGGAACCATGCCCTTTTCATTCAACGTTGCACTGCCGTAGCTGGTTGTGGTTTTAGTTTTAATTGATGTGCGTATTTACATGATGTCGAATTATAATGTGCAAATGGTACGATAAACCATCGGCAACTATCCCTATTTCCGAAACATACACAACCAAATCGATGGTGGGGCTTTTGCCTTGAGCTCCTCACCACGATTAATTACAATATATACATCATGCAAACGAGGTCAAAACCGGGGACATGACAAGCAATATCAAAAACCTTGTAACTCCCATGACCATGTATCTGCCAACGAAATCCCCAACTGAGAGCTCTCTCCCCTCAACCACTTCACCATGCAAAAGAGACAAATTGGAAACCCTATTTTTTAGGTTTTAATCCTACTCCAACATGGAGGGAGCCACATAGCTATGAAATGGATCACTTTAAATGTGACAACTACCTCCCATTAAGGATTCAATTTTTACCCCTTTCCCTATAGTATTTTTCTCTTTGATTTTTTATTTTGTTTTACACCAATCTTTTAAACCCTTAGTTTAGGCTTAGAACCTTGTTTTCTAGGTCTTGTGTCCCCTTTCGAGCTTACACGCAACATAGGCTCAGCTACATAGCACCTGCAAAACCACAGATACATCATGCATTACTTCATAAGAACTAAGCAATCCCAAGTTGTAGGAGTCTTCATACATTTTTTATCGAACCGTTAGGGAAATCTAGCCACTCCTCCCCTTTAGAAGCAGAGGTAAGTTAGCCATGCAATTTTAGTAAATAAGACTAGGTTGCAAAAAAAGCATCCATTATAAACAAGCGGTATCAAAAACATCATTAGCTAAAGAAAAGACATAAATATACATTATACAAAATTTCTGGAGCAACCTAAGACGGGTTTGATTGAAACATAATAGCTAAGAGTTGGTGAAACCGAGGACGGTTTTGATCCTCGGGTGATCTTGATAGATTAGATGCCCGTGGGTTGTGATTTCTTAGACCAAAGGCTCTCCCAACAAGTCAAAGGGAATTGCAACAAACACAAAAATATATATTATATTTACTCGTGCATTTTATCAACAATAGCACTAACACTTAAGTACATTGAAAATGCATTGGTATGGTTTACTAAAAATGTCACCAATGCTTTAATACTATTAAAACGCATTGGTCCAACCTAACTATTTCAAAGCACCAAGGTGATAAGTTAATATAAATGCACGTGTAAAGTTGAATGAGAAGTGTACTATATCTATAATTTTAAAATTTAATTAAGTTGTTAATATACAGTAGCGCATCGGGGTGTAGAATCACAAAGAAATTTGGGTTTGCAACAATTATTATGTTGCACCAAGCCCTAGTTTCTTTTAGTTCATCACTCCTGCATTTATTATAGTGTGCATGTTTTGCAAAGTATTAAACTCATTGGTATGATTGGAACAATTGAAAGAATCAAACGTTATTTTTTGTGTGGTAAGCAGTGAGTACTGAGATCACAGTGCAATATCTATATTTTATTTTGGTTTTTGTTAATTCCTTTTTTAATTAGAAAATGAAATATTTTTTATAATAATATTGATTTGAATTTCAATTAATGCATTTGAATATAATGTTTGTATTTATTTGATATATAATCAATTTTCACATCTATTATAATATTTAATGATCCATATTTAACATGTAACATTTCACAATGACATTAGAGAATGGATTAGAATAAAAAATATTTTTTTTATTATATATAAGTAAGAGTCCCATTAGTCATACAAACTGTGATAACATGATATTTCAAAATATACAACTAATTTCATTAACATCTAAAAAATACGGATCATCATTCTTGGTTGGAATTGTTGTTAGTTCTTGAGCGGCATAAATGAATTGGGTTATTTGGACAAATGTTTTGTTCGTTTCCTCTTTTTTTTTCTCTTCTTTAGATTCCATCTACAAACATAAAAATAAAGTGTAATGAGTGTATCTACATTGGTGGGAATAATGGAAATTAAAATTGATACTATACATGAATGTAAATTGAAAATTGACATGCACTAGAAAGAATTGAGTCTTGAGTGATACACATTATTTTAAAACCACGTCCCATTCCTTCACCCAACAGCTCTTATGTTGGATCCATTCCATATTTTGTTTCCTACGCGTTTTATGCCTAGTAGGACATCATAGATGTAATATAAAGGATTTTTAAAGTTGTATCACTTATCAAATTAGAGAAGTAAAACAAAAGAGATATTTACAAATTCTGCAATTAAATTTTGATATGACAGCATATACTCAAAACCTATAATTAACACAATGTCAATCAATTATTTTGATGGCTCTTGTTTATATGTTAACACCTATTTGAAGACATCCAAGGATGACCATTGTAAAAAATGAGTTAAAATACATTTATTTGATATTGGTCCTCAAAGATCATTTGAGTCAAAATATATTTTGATTTTTCATATAAACTCATAAAGTTTCAAACTTTACATAAAAAGTGTGTTAGCAACACACTTATTCACCATTTATTTTAAATTCAGTTGAGTGAAATAAAAATTCCCTAACCTATCTCCAAAAATAATTAAAAATTCTTATTTAATATTAGTTATTAAAAATGATTTCAAGTATTTTTATATAATAAAATATACTTATAAAACTTCTGCATGCCATATATATATATATATATATATATATATTAAAATTTTAGTTATTTAATTTTTTTAATATTCAATCAAATTAAAGTAAATATAAAATAATTACAATACATTTTATTATAATAATAAAATGTCACCAAAATGTAGTGAAGTGATACATATTAGATTATTGTTATTTATGTTTACGTGATTACATAATTGAATTTAGCTTGGCATAAAATAATATATGTATAGTTCTGGAATGATGTAAATGAAGTAACCATAGGACTAACTCAAAAGTACTCACACAGAGACCATTTTGACTGCAGAGAAAAAAATTCTTCAACTTCCCTTTGAACATCGGGCGGCATGACAAAAGACTTGGCAGCATGACTAAACAGGACAAATACACAATGCGACAGTGGACAATGCATTCTTTTGAAAGACTCAAAATGAGTGGCATGAATCATGGGAGTGGATCATCACGGAGATCATCTGAATACCCAATTGACTGAAATGATATGCAGACAAGTGCCATGTTGAAAGGTAATGACAAACTACTACCATTTATTTGCAAAAAATGATTCCCTTCCCATTTTCCCCATCATGATTGATGAGTGCCTCTTTTCGGTTTTACGAGTTCAAAAAGGGTAACAAACACTCAGTATAGCTTGTCCGAAGACAAGTCCAAACTCATGTGTTTTACGAACCTGAGAGAGGAGGAGTTTGTTCCCAAAAATGGGTCTCTCAATGTTTAATTTAATGAGTCCAATGAAAGAAAACTCAGTATCGTTCATGTTTAGAGAGTCTGAACAACCATGGAAGAAGACTCCAAAGGGTCCTTTTTCTTATGATTTAGTCCCTAAGGCCCGAAAAAGTATAAAATCATACCTTAGAGAACTCTTCTAGTGATGATTGGCTAGAGTGTACCTTTTTCCTAAATAGTCTAACCAAACTGAAAAAGAGATAACCTACCATCGGAGAGACGACTCTTCAAATGTTTTAACAAGCCTGAAGAAGACAAGATCGCTCGACAATATTTTCGTATTTAAGGAGCCCAAAAAGAGTTTAAAGAAGACTTCATTAGGTCTCTGTTCACTATGAGAGATTTTACGAGCCTGAAAAGAATTAGAAACGGACTCGGACCATTAGAGGAAATTTCAACCCAGAATGGGCCTTTTAACTTTTCACCCAAATTCCATGTCATTATGCATTAGCCAATCAAATTGCTTTAAAAGTCAAACACCGTATAGGTCTTAAACAATATTTTATTACATAATCTCATAATAATGGAATATTTTAATATTATAATTTTCTTGGAGAGTGAAATAATATCTCCCCAAGGTGCCCCAAATTGTCTTGGAAAGCGAAATCCACTATGCACGCCTTCTCCACATATTGGAGAGTTATTAATGGATCAAAACATGTTGACCACATTAATTACATTATTATTTTTTTAATTAGATAGAGGTTTTTTTTATACATAAATTTGTGGGTTTATTACCTACCACAATATTCACGGCACCAACATTTTTTTATAAATATTGAAATATATAAAATATAAATAAAAAATTATTTGAAAATAGATTTATTACCTACCACAATATCACAATATCAACTGCACCTACAATTTTATATATATATTGAAATATATAATGATATATATAAAAAACATATTTCAAAATATATAAAAATAATTAGAAAAAAAAATGTTAACCATGTCCTTATGAGTTTATTATATGTTATATAAAAATTTATTAAAAAATATAAAAATATATAAAGATATATATTAGTAATTAAATGTGGTGTTTTTTAAGCCAAAGATAAACATGACCAATATTTTTTTATATATACTTAACTATATAAAAAAATTACTATTAACATATTAAAAAATATATAAATCTATATTTAAGTAAACCCTACAACTTACTTCTTTTTTAACTACTCTAATGGTTAACATTAAGTTCATTAAGTTGTTTATTTATTTATTTTATTAAGTACATATACTAGGTGGAAAATTTCTAATTTCAGTAAAAGTTTTTTACAATAGAAGCCGGCCAAAGCTGTGCACATCAAAATTTTGCAAATCAAAATTTTGAGAGATGCCCGCTTATGCAGTGAACATCAAAGACGCCAGTGAATGCTCTTGTTCAAACATCTTCATTACTGATATCACTGGAACATTTTACCTCACCCATTGAGAAATATCTTCATGCTGGATTAAAAGCTGAGCGCATTCTATGGAGTAATGGGGCTGGGATTTCATGGGCCGCATGGGATGAGCATCTGCTGGAAACGATAGAGAGCCAGATCTGAAATACAGCTCAACCAGAACAAAAGCAGCATTAAGGGAGCATTATCAAAACAACCCAGCAAGCCATCTGCGAACATCCAGTGATG
>LPNX010216393.1:75276-95818 GCA_001517045.1 Pseudotsuga menziesii | reverse complement strand
TCCTGGGTTCAATGGCTAATTTTGCAGGGAGGGAGAGAGATTCATGTTTATGTGAAGTTTTTGGGTAAAATGAGTTTTATATTATTCAATCTGGGTGTTCAGCACGGGCTCCTTTACCTCTGCTCCTTCTCAAATCTACACGAAACCAAAGGAAAGTATTCTCTGGTATTAAGATATCATAATTCAGATATCATTTTATAATATATTGTGAGTGGATATTCTCTGGTATTAAGATATTATTAATATTTTCAAAATAATGAAAATTACCAATATTAATATTTTCAAACTAATGACAATTACCAAAAATGTATGTATTAAAATCTCTAAATCACCAAAGTCATTGATCTCAAAAAGTTAGAAGCCACTTCTCAAATTGCGAATAAAATAGAGTTTTTATCACAATGAGTTGATATTAGAAACGTGTATTTTCATTAAAACTTATTCATTCACTATCTTTTTAGGAATTTTTTAATTTAAAAAATAAAAAATACTTACACTCATAAATTTTAAAAATAAACATTTTGGATAAAAAAACATAAAAAAAAAAATATAACCAATACCAAGCTAACAATTCGAAAAGAAATAAACTCAAGTTAGAGTGAACTGCTTTGCCATCGACATGCTCTCCAATCAAATAAATAACGACATTAAAATGATTTTAGTATATGCTTTTAACAATGGTAATTTGACTCTTTCTAAGGAAAACACAATCATACGTTCTTTAAAAATTAACATTTTTTTTTTCTATTCATATCCCACCCATTTGGTGAACATATTCAATGTTAATACATTCTAGTAAAAACATACACGTTCTTACCATGTGGTGAAATCTATTTTTGATAATATCAAAGACAAAAAGATGTGGAAACCAATTCATCATAGGTTCCCTTCACCCACCTAATCTTGATGGAAACAATTTTTTAGAATCTTTCTGATTGTTTTCATGATGCTACAACTTCCAAATGGAAAGCTTATTGGGAGTTGCATGGTTTCACTACAATGAGGGCCCCCTTCTAAGGCTAGTTGAAATTGGAAGTATTAAGCACACACAGAAATTGGTGATTGTATTACACTTCATAAACAGAGATACATCACACTTAAATAAGTGTTGTGAGATCCAACTTATTCCACTTTTGGAGGAAGAGGTTGAGAGAATCTCTCAACAACCTCCAACTAACCCAACCCAATCCCTAAACTCTAGGATGCATCATAATGAGGCATTATCTCTAACACCCCCCTTTAAACCTACATTACAAAACATAACAACAAGTTACAACACAAATTCTGTCATGTCTGTCTCACTGGTCCTCATACGCAATTACATCCATCTCTAAACTTCATAGACATGTTCTTTCTCCCCCATCATCTTCGAGCTACCACTTCATACAACACAAATACAACCGCTTCCGACCATGTTTGAAGTATCTATAGGATCAACGAATCTAAACTACCCCAAAGAATAGTCTCGATATTGAAACATTCAGTAATCAATCTTACAAAATGACCTTTTTACACACACTCATCAACACAATGATAACACATAACTGATGATCTTGGAGCACCAAAGTACAACAAGAATCAAGATTTTACAATACATATATCTAACATATATAACCAATAACTATATTCTAAAAAAGTTTGAGAGATGATTGTGAAGGCTCATCGGCACAGGATGAGTATTCATGCATAGCATCTAGTGAGTCCTCAGCTATGTTAGCTCACTCTTTCAGTTTTCCATTTAGAAGATCCCTAGCACGTGTTTTGCAATTCAGTGTTGTATGACCATGTCTTCGACAATAGAAGCATTCAATGTTTTTATTTGTTCTTCCCTTGGAGAATAGTGCAATTTCAACATGCGAACAGATTTCCATGTCACCTTCCTTCATCCTCTTTTCTTCTGATAAGAGTGCTAAAATCATGTCTTCCAGAGTTCAAGAGGGCAATTGAGTTAAAGTAAAGATAGAATTATCATATTTTGGAGACAAACTATTTAGCAAAATTACTTTTGCATCATCTTCATCGACTTTAGATTTGATCTCTACCAACTATGCTAACAAAGACTTTAGATCATTTATGTGAGAAGACAATGATACTTCATCATGCATTTTTAATTTGAATAGTTGTAATTTTAATGAAAACTTGGCATTTACAGCCTTTTCCCCAAATATTTGATTCAATTGTACCCACATTTCTTTAGAGGATTTTTCCAAATCTATTAGGTGTAGTTGGGAATCTGCAAGAGGCAGTCCAAGAATGGACTTGGCTCTATCCTCTATTTTCTGCCATTCAATTAATTTCCTGGGATCTATAGGTGCCTTCTCTGTACCTTTTACTATTCCCCATAAATTCTTATGCATCATTTGAAGTTGTACTTTTACTTTCCAAGTATGGAAGTTAAAACCATTAAATTTTTCCAATGCAATATTCTCCATATCAACAAAAACTTTAATCAAAAAATGAATACCTCTATTCTGATAGCGATTCTCCTGCAATCTGGCGTCTTTGAGCGATTGAGGTTTTGGTCGGGCAGCAGTTGTAGCAAACAGAGTCTCCACGCAGCAGCTTCACGGTCTTTCCACTGCAGTAACAATCTATGTCGTAGGCACAATACAACTGCCTCTTCACAGCTTCTCGCAACTGCTGCCTTTGTGTAGGTAGATGTCCCTCCACGATGTAGACTGATGACTGCACTCTACATAAGGCACTCGCAGCTCCTGGACAGCTCAACCTGGGCTCTGATACCAAGTTGAAATTGGAAGTATTAAGCACACACAGAAAATAGTGATTGTATTACACTTCATAAACAGAGATACATCACACTTAAATAAGTGTTGTGAGATCCAACTTATTCCACTTTTGGAGGAAGAGGTTGAGAGAATCTCTCAACAAGCTCCAGTTAACCCAACTCAATCCCTAAACTCTAGGATGCATCATAATGAGGCATTATCTCTAACAAGGTTAAGAGATGAGTCATTGGAGTACAACTACATATTCATCTAATAGTTTTTTTACTACCATGTTTTAATTACCAAGTTCATCTAAATTTAATTTAATAGTTGTATCACCATTGGAGTTAACCCAATAGTTATCTAATAGTTATCCAATATAACTATTAGCAATGGGCCTAATGGTTAAGAACATGTGTTTCATCTTAGAAGGTCACAGGTTCAAATCCAAAGGGGTGGGGTATGTACACCTCTTTAGACTTTAGGAGTTAAATCCCTCCAACTAATAGAGTTTAGCTTAATGCGTTTTAATGACTACACTTTCCATTAAGATTAACATTTGATAAAAAAATAGATTTTCTTTAATATTAGTTAATTTATAAGCACTAAACTAGCTTATAAAATCTAAATTATATTACGAAATTTTGGTGAATAAATTATTTTTTGTAATTTATAATCTATTTTCTATGCTCAATTTTTTCTCATGTTTAGAATAAAATGAATATTTTTATATTTATGAAGTGTAAATGAATATTTTTGTATTAGAATTATTTAGGATTTTTTTGGGTATATTTGTATGTACCCGTTTGTAATCGTATTCAAATCTTATTACTATGTTAATTAGGCATTTATATTTTTATGTACCCGTTTGTATTCCTTTTCAAATCTTATTACTATGTTAATTAGGCATTTATATTTTTTAAGTATTATTTGTTACATATTATTTTGCTTTAGTTTGGAAAGTGGTTGAAAGGGTGGCTGTTGTGTGAAGGTCAAACCATTGCCACTTGATTTAAAAATAAGATTGAGGTACAAATGTTCGAATTTATTATCTTATTTTCTTAGAGGAGTATAGGTAGTAAGACAAGTAATGAAGCTATGTTGCCCCAACCGTTATCGTTGGTTTTGTAGGAGTTTGAATAAGGTGTTGAAGACAATGGCTTTATGAGAATTTAAGGTTTTGTGAAATATCAGCTAGATAGCTCGAAGGTGTGTTGATTATCAAACAATAGGAGTAGCATGGTTAGTGACATTACCAACCATATCTACAATTGCCATTCATGATGATTCCTTTTTTTAGAGGTAAATGCCAAGAGAAAGAACAAATGTACGAAGTAGTTTTAGGAAAGGTCGAGGAAGTGGAAGAGAAACTCTTCCACCCAGGGGAAACACATTGAGAGAAAGAACCTTCCTATGAGGAAGAATGAATAGGTAAGGACAACCCTTTAATTGGAAAAAAACACTCCTTGGAAATCTGTAATGAAGTTGCAAAAACAATAGCATGATAGTTAGAATGAGGAAACACAATACCACTGAGAGGGAAATCAAAGAATAAGCCGAAATCTAGGTAAATATATTAAAAAATCCGAGCCCAAACCCCCTATGTTCTTATGTGCTAGGATCTGTGTTGAAGTCGACCTGGAGAAAGGTCTCCCAAAGGCTGTCAACCTCTCTATGGAAGGTTGGAATCAGTTGCAGATCATCAATTATGAGCAAATTCCCTTCAAATGCAAAGTCATGTGTAAAGTATGCCATGAATACGGGAACTTTGCAAAAAAATTTCCAAAAAAAACAAGGAATGGAGTAGAATAGAATCCAGGAGAAGGATGGAATGAGGTCAATAGAAAGAAAGACACCAAATCAACCCCCCTCCAAGTGCATCCCATGACTAACAAGAAAGAAACAGGTTCTCTCAAGCGAAGGCAATGAAGATGGAGACATGACTAAAGCTGAAAATACTCAAACTCCAAACGACGCCCCAAATCCAAAAGAAGACCCTCCAAGAATTGCTCGAGAAATAATATCATATTTGAGGAGTGATCCATTCAGTCTCATTAATCTTAACCTTCCAGGAAATTCCTACATGGTTGAATGTAGCAATACTCACAGTTTTGAAGAAGGAGAAATTGTGCATCTACCATCTCGGTGGAGCGCACTCTTGGATCTGATATGAACTTATTTGGATCTGAAATGATCTTATTTGGATCTGATCTAATATTAGTTGGTTTAGGTTTTAAGTTGCAAAATATTTCAGTAATGCTTTTAGTTGTTTTCATCAATTTTGCTGTGAAGAATCAAGTACCACAAGTCTCTCTCAAAATTGTTGTTGGGAATTTGATGTCATTTTTCTCTCATGAATTTGCTGATATTATATTTCATGAATTATTGATTATTTTTGAAGCTATATCATATTATGGATCTCAAGTATTCACTCTATACGGTCCCATGGCTTCTCTACCTTTGATCATATACTCATCTCCTCACCAAACTAGTAAATATGGAGACATTATGCATCTGCCTCGACACTTGCCCCTAACATTGGAGCTGATTTTACCTCACATGGTTTGATGATCAAGACTGCAATATATCAATTGCTTAGGTTTTCCTCACATGGTTAGAATTCTCAAGCACTTTTTCTCTCTCATCAGTTGATTTCAGTTGCTCTACATGGGTCCAATTTTCATCTTGTAGTTTTCTATGTTCCTGATTCAGTTGAGAACATTCTTCTTCTTCCAAAGAGGAAGATTCCTCTAGACATAATCATTTAGTTTGGATTCAGAGGTTCACATGCATAGTCTTAGGATGCTGCTGCAAAGAAGAACCAAGATACTACATTTGTTGTTGCAAAGTGCTGCAAATTGCAGCAAATTTTTTCACAAAGTTGTATTCAAAACTTGTTTTCCTGATTCACTACTTATCTTGAGGGGGGGGGGGCGCGGGTTCCCATGAGGTTTTCCCCTATTTCTTGGGTTTATTAAGAAACATTTTTAATTCTTTTAGAATGTATATTGGTGACTTTTGGCCTTGTTTCCAGGGCCCACAGTTGTCCAAGTTAGGATTCAGGGGGGGTGTTAGGATTATAATCCTCCCTTGTCCAAACTGGTTTATTAGATTATATTTTCCTAACTTAGGAGTCATTTAGTTATTATTGGGTCCATTGTTACGATTGGGTCCACTTGGCCTAATGGGGCCACATGTACCCATCACTAGAATGCGGGGAACGCAGATTGAGGCTAACTGCAACTAATTGCGCATTCATGCATCAGTTTATGTGCCTCCTAGACCAATCCCTACATTTTAGGAGCCACTAGGAGTGCCAGCACCAACCTCCTTTAGTTATAAGCAATTGGTGCCTCGTCAATCTTAGCTATGCTTCAATTACATTCAGTTAGATATCCTCTGGTTCAGTTAGCGCCAGTTATTCATGGCTAAATGTGGAAAGGCGCCTATTCTCACCTACCATTGCAGTTAGACTGGTTTGAATGATTGTAAATGATTGAGAGACTAGATTAGACATCTAGAGTTAGCCTGTTGAACTGGGATAATGGTTTAGACACCTCTAGTTATCCATGTAGTCAGATTGAGTTGGTGATTCGAATCCTATCCACATGATCTGAATTCTCCTTTATGTAACACCATTTTATACTGCTAGAACTTGGGATTAATGAAGTTTATACTGAAATTATACTGGGAAATATTTGTATTTTCCCTGTGTGATTTGTTTTGTTTAGTGGGTATTATTCATTCCTTAAAACTACATAATAATTAAAATCTGATGGTACTCATTGCGTGAAGATCAATGGCACATTAATTCTAATACTAATATGTTATCCTATGCAGTCTCAGACCACAAACCTCTCTACTTTTTTCTCTCCTGCATTGGGAATCTTGGTCCGCTTCCTTTCAAATTCAATCCTCTGTGGTTGGAATAGGAAGGAGCTCCGAGTGTTATAAAAAACTCTTGGAATATCTTCATAGCGGGCTCGCCTAGCCACATCTAGGAGCAAAACTTAAAGAACGTAAAAAAAAGCTTAAATGTTGGGTCGCCCAGAACTACCGAGAGCAAAGGGAAAGGAAAAAAGATCTCGTGAAAGTTCTAAGTATTCTGCAAGACACAATGGAAGAAGAAGATATTACCAGGGACCTTCTAGATCAGGAAAGTGGGCTAGATAGAAGAATCCAAATCTTAGTAAGGTGGGAGGAAGAAGACTAGAGATTGCACTCTAGAAATATATGGCTAAAAGGAGTATACCAAAACACCAAATTTTTCCATAACCATTGCAAGGATCAACAAAGGAAGAACACCCTAAAGGAAATCACTAAGGACGATGGGACCAAACTAACTGATCAAGAGGAAATTAAGCAAGAGATCAAATTTTTTTTGAGAATATCTACAAGGAAGATGAGGAAATATCACAGTTGAACGTGATGGTGGATATTATCTCATACATCCCCACTCTTGTTGGCAGAAAAGACTCTAAATCCCTAGATGCCCCCATATCTGAAGAAGAGATAAAGAAGGAAATATGGTCTCTACATCCTGACAAAGCCCCTAGGCCAGATGGGTTCTCCATTTGTTTCTATAGGAAACGTTGGCACCTAATAAAAAAAGATTTGGTTAGACCAATAACTTGGACCCATTCCAAAGGGAAAATTAGTGGGGCTACTAACTCCACCTTTCTTGCTCTCATCCCCAAAGAACCTAACCCCTCTTCCATGAAGCGCTTTTGACCCATCTCTCTTCGCAATTCCTACTACAAAATTTTCACCAAGATTCTTTCACTCAGGCTCAAAGCTCTCATCCTTGACCTCATCTCCCCCAACTAGGGCGGATTTATTTTAGGACGAAAAATCAATGACAATATCCTTTTAGTTCAAGAAGCTAATCATTTTAGTAAAAAAAGACGAGAAGCGGGTATGGCCATTAAAATCGATCTTGCCAATGCCTTTGACAAATTACGACATGATTTCATTTTTTGGTCATGGGAAAGTATAGCTTCTCCTCCAAATTCATTAATCTAATCCAAGCATGCATAAGTCCCCCCTGGATAGTCCCTCTTGTCAATGAAAGACCAACCGATTTTTTTCAATCCAAACAAGGAATTAGGCAAGGTTGTCCCTTGTCTCTCTTCATGTCAATACTAGTTGCGGACTCTTTGAGTGAAAGATTATCTAGTCTTCAACTGGAAGAAACCATCCCAGGAATATCCTTTTCAAGGGGAACCAAACCTATAAACCACACTCTCTTTGTTGATGACACTATTCTCCTTGGAAGCACCTCTCACCAGATTGGTAGAAAATTCAACATCTACCTTGACCTCTTTCTTCACACTTCTGGGAGCAAGGAAAACCTTGAAAAATGTTGGTTATATGGCTGGAACTATAATGCTAAAAATCTCAAATAAATATCCCAAATCATGAAGATAAAATTCAATTATGATTGGACTCATTTTAAATATCTAGGCATCCCCATCGCCAAAAATTCCACCAATTCCACAATGTGGGGAACTATCATCCATAAAATTAAGAACATAGTACACTTATGGGGGATGAGATGGCTAAACCTAGTTGGGAAAAGAACCTTAATTCAATCATTCCTTTCCTCTTATCCAATATAATCTAGCTCAATGACTTTGGCCCCAAAGTACATTACGAACAATATCAACTTGGAAATCAGTAAATTCTTCTGGCAGGGTGGGAAAGTTCTAAATAAAATATTCTTTCTAGTGAAATTGGACACGGTCAAAGAATCCATATCCAAAGGTGGTTTAGGGATGAGACACAGGGAGCAAATAAAAAAATCCCTTAGAGCCAAACTTATCTAGAGGCTGGTTACAGGGGGCAAGGACTGGTGGAAAGAGGTCATTCGGAAAAAAGTACATCAAAAAGTCTAGAACTAAAAGTATAGAAAAAATTTGGGAAGGGAAAGGAACCTCCATCTCAAATCTCTACAAATCCTCTGTTGGTCAAATCTAAGACAAGCTATATTGGATCCTGGGCAACGATAAGAGGATCAAAATTTGGATGAACAAAATTCTAGGCCATCCTCCGTTAGCCTCATCTCCAATCTTTGATGAATTCTCTTTGTGGAATCAAGAGAACAACTTCCATACATTGTTTGACATTTCAGATTGGGATCACTCTGGGGTTTGGAAAAGTTGGAAAAAGCTAAACACCCCACAACACCTGAAGCAGGCCCATGAGCATTTTCTATCGCTTTTGCATGGGAAATATCCTTCCCACTGTCGGATCAAGGACTGCAAAGAATGGGGTAGAAATGGTATCTACTATGTCAAAGAAGGCTACAGGACCCTGGAAAATAATTCAAATCAGACCCCAACAAATATTTGGAAAAAGGGTTGGAATTCCGACTGTATTCCCAAAGTCAATAATTTTTTCCATATGTTAATGCACAACAAGCTCCTTACGGCATATAATCTCACTAAAAGGGGATTTAAAGGACCTTCCATGTGTGTTTTGTGTAACTCTGACTCAGAAACTTCCATTCATCTTTTCCTCCAATGCAATTTCTCCCAACGGGTTTGGGGGGATGTGCTGGGCGAACTCGAAAGACGGTTTTCCCTCCAAGACAAATCCTAATGTTGATGGATTCTTGGAACTCGTGCTTCCTAGGATTCTTAAGAAAAAATCCCACTCTCCATAGAATCTGGAACACCATCCCCAAAAATATTTGGTGGCAAGCCTGGCTGGCTCAGAATAGACTCATCTTTGAAGATAAAAAATCAAACCCCATTCGTGTATCCCTGAAGGTAATTGGCATGGTGTTTGAAAGAATGGCCTGAAAAGGAATATGAAGTCCCACCTCTGAAGACCTCGCAGATAAGGAATCCAGATGGTGCAAAATTTTCCTTACTCAGAGGTCCCCTCACTCCAAAATTTCATGGGGTCTTCAACCTTGGGAAATAAGGAAAAAGCCTGATGAATTTGTTCAATGGAGAAAGGAGCAACATTGTCATTCTCCTTTCTTCGATGGTGTCTCAAAAAGAAACCCGGAGGAGGCAGGTGCAGGAGGGATCATTTTCGATCGTGGCGGAAAACTAATGAAAACCTTTTCTTGGGGTCTTGGAATCAAGACGAACAATGAGGCAGAATGGCTGAAAATTATCCATGTACTATAATTGATAGGTTGGGAATCCACCTCGAAATTAATATTCTTTGGAAACTCTCGTCAAGTCATCCTAAATATGCAATCGGGATACTCCAAAGGCTCCATCATATGCAAAAAAATGTGATAGGATCACTCTTCTAAATCTTCCCACTGATGTTTTTTTTCTCCACATTCTCAGAGGGAACAATGGTCAAGCCAACAATTTGGAAAACATAGGTGATTCAATGCCCCAAGGTTCAATGGTTTACAATGGAAAAAGCAATGGTTTTAATTTTTTCTACTAACCCATCACCGATGGAGGGTTGAGATCCCCTCCCCTCGACCTCGAACAATGTGCTCCATCCCATCGTCCAGACTTGTGGCATCTCCTGATACAAGTGGCTTTCACCAAACATTGGCATTAACTCCCTATCTCTTCCTCCAGTGTGAGCCAGCTCAGTTATGGCATCCTGCACAAGTGTTATGGAGTGCACAGTTAAGTTCGACAAAACCCTCCTCTCGCATCATTCATATTCAAGCTCAAACGAAGCAGGTGCAGCACCCGAGCTCCTTCGGGAATTGTTTACATTCTTCTCCTTCTGGTTGGTTCCTCTCCCAATGGCGAAAAGAGACGTAGATGAAGGGTTTTCCATTTTAAAATATCGGTAGGACGATTTAAAGAAGCACTTGCGCAGACTCTCTGACATCGTTGCAGTGGGAGTTAAGGACAATAGAACTATGGCTTACGATGTCAAGTTCATGGATTCCAACATCAGGTATATGTCCAACCATATTGGATGCCATGATTCCTGCATTTACGACCATGAAAGAGACCTCAAAGAATTCATGGGCACGGTGGACATCATCAAAGAAGAAGTGATGAAGCTAGCAAGGATGAATCAATGCAATCACTGTCAAGAGATAAGACTCTCCTGGTGATGAGGCCCGACCCATGGAAGATGTTTCAGTCACCCAATGTGTAGGGTTTTCAAGAAAAACTAAATAAGCCCTCCTGTTTTTTCATGTTTTTCTGTGTCTTTTTTAACCAACAGTTTGTTCGTGTTTACTCTTCTCAAGTTACAGTAAATAGCAGGATCTTTTTAAGCATTTTTAGATGGAAGCCAACTATGTTGACAGTTTTTGTAAATATCTCCTTTCAATCCTCTCTATCTCTCTCAGAAATATGCTTACTCTATACTGAATGATTGTGCACAACCCTTTTAATATATACCTCTTTTATTGTTTCTATTAAAAAAAAGGTAGATTACCTAAAATTCCCTTTTATTTGGGAAGGAACCTATGACTTAGGAAGACCCTAAATAGGTTTTGATATAATATATCCTTAATGTATATTACATCTACAACATGATATAACTCATTAAAGAAAACAAGTCAAACACGACACAATAAAGAAGGTTAGAATATACTCTATTTACTTGTGTAGCACAAATTCTTATCCTCTTGAAATGAACTAGGATATGATATCTGCAAATAAAATGAAATGAAAAATGAATTGAAAGTAACCAGAAATTTAAACATACAACTATATATAAATCAAATATAAAACATTATAAATTAGTTATTGAGAAAGTTTCCACCTCACCTAAAGGCTTAGGTTAAAACTTCCCTTAAATATGAAAGATTGTAGAAGAGGATATGAACAAAGGACCATACCAAACATTTTAATCCAACCAAAGCAACGACAAAAAAGTCTATATAAAAATGGAGTGAAAATTACCAACAATAGAAACTTCCAAATATGTGGAACGGTTGACAAAAACAACAAATCCTAATATGCCCAAGAGCATGTACCAAGAAACTTCTAAGTAAGTGGAACGTTGACAAAGACAACAAATCCTAATATGTCCAATAGCATGGAAAGTGAAAGGGGAAGACAAGATCGAATACTCAATTTATAAAAAAAATTGAAGAAAAATGATATTAAAAACCGTTAAGGAAGAAGGAAATACAAATTAACTATAGTTAAGACTAAGAAGGAAACGCAAATATATTTGGGGATGTTTGAGGGGCATTCTCAATTGTACTAAACAATGGGTAGGTGGGGATGTTTGAGTGGACTATAGGCAAACAAGACGAGCTATTAGTAATTTTGGAAAAACACATGTTTTGTATTGTATAAATAAGTGAACCATTGGAAATATACGTGATACATTGTTAAATAAAGTAAAAACACATGGTTTGTAGTGTAGGAATAAGTGAACCATTGGAAATATATGCGGTATGCTTAAATAAAGTAGTAACTTTTTTTTCAAAAGAAAAAATACCAAACTTTGTTATTTAAATATGAATCAAAGGACATTATATACAATCATCCTGCACAGGCTTTCCAATCTACTGTGTAACAACACATTTGGGGATCCCTCTAGTCACTATAGAAACCTTGATACAGACCATTCTGACAAGTGCACGAGCAAAAAACATAGAGCCTACATTAGGCAAACTGTCATTATAAACCCAAAAAACAACTCAAAAGTTGAGCTGAACTTTGAGACCGAAAAATGACTACCAAGCTTACTAATCCTGAGCATAACAAGAAGGCTGAAAGTCTCTTTAATGTCAGCTCAGATCCTGTTCATCATAAAAAAGAGGAGTCTGTGCCAAAATGAAAAGGGACTGAGTCCCGACACTAAGCTTAAAAAAGCTGAAAGTTTTCATGATCAATGATCATTCCATCCAAAGATTCAGAAAAATTCCCACAACCAGGATCTAGCATTAAATCCTTTTTTGAGAGACTATCAGCCTGCTGATTATGCTCACGATAAATATGCTTGAGAGTCAAAGGAGGGAAATTTTGCAAAAGGAGCCTTATGTCCTCACACCAATATCTCAAGCTAGGGGAGTTCAGAGAAGCTATCCTGTTTTCCCAAGAGATAATGACTAGGGAGTCACCATAGATAGTGAGAAGACAGATCCCCAATTGCTTTATCACTGCTAGAAGAGCCCAGAGTGCCAGGAGCTCAGATCTGGTATTGTGCTTCTGCCACAGCCAAGAGTAAAGCTAATAGTATGAGAGTCACTCAAGCGTAGCACAAAGCTCGCTCCCCCAAGGTTCCCAATAGCTGCCCCATCAAAGAAGCCACAAGGAAAAATAAGCTGGGGGTTGGAACCAATACATCTGATTTTTCTTTCTTTCTTTTGGAACAGGGAAAAGATGTAAGAGCACTTCAATCTGATGAAGAATATAGAAAACAGAAGGCTGTTTATTTTCGAAAATACAACAGTGCCTCATTTTCCAAATACTCTAGAATAAGAAGAGGGGAAAATAGCTAATGGCAGAGAAAGCAAGAAAAGACCCGACTGTACAATTGCTTAAGGGAGGTAAGCCATATTGCTCACAGAAAGCTGAGTATACTCTTTTTGAAAAGGTACAGTCAATGAACAAATGTTGAACTATATCTTCATCCACCCTACAGAGAATGCATAAACTGGGACCCTGCCTACCACGTCTTTGAAGATTGTCCCAGGTTAACACTCGATTCATAACCACTAACCAAATGAAGCATCTAATCTTTGTTGGGATGTTAAACGACCAAAGAAGGTCCAACACCTTGGATAGATCTAAAGAACATTCTTGAAAATGGTGCACAATGAGATCATACCCCAGAGCAACAGTAATATCCCCAGCATACCTATTGTAAGACCATATTAAAGAGTCTTTCTGATTAGTGAGTCTTATTCTGCCAAACTCAATCCCAGATATAAAGTTATTCCATAGTAGCCTCCATTCTCCTCCCATATCCAATTCCTCAGCAATGAACCAATAACTCTTTGCTCCCAGGGAACAATTTCTTGCTTGAGCCAACGTAATGATGCCATAGTCCTCCAGATAATCCCGTAGATCCTAAGGGAGAATATATAGGGAGTCGGTGCCCACGATCGGATCCGAGCCCACAC
The DNA here is from genome assembly GCA_001517045.1 of Pseudotsuga menziesii. NCBI lineage: Eukaryota > Viridiplantae > Streptophyta > Pinopsida > Pinales > Pinaceae > Pseudotsuga > Pseudotsuga menziesii. The sequence goes on along the minus strand of LPNX010216393.1, from coordinate 82,069 downwards.
AGATGTCTTCACCATTTCCTACTTGCCAAGAGATCCCACTGGCAAACCAAGATAAGGTATGAATAAAACCTTTCCAAATCACTAAAACAACACTTACAATAAATACTTTTTTGCAGATCCAGGACACCACAGAGTGTTGTTTTAGATATTTCTCAGACAGTAAACTGAACCAATTCCCATTCCCATTAAGGGATAACCAGAAGCTCTTTAAGTGTAATGAAAGGCTAAACTAGCCCAAATGTTTGATGCCCCAGCCACCAAGAGAAGTGGGTTTTGACAGAGACAGCCAATCCACTAAATGATACTTTTTGCTATCAACTCTTGAACCCCACAAGAAAGAAAAAATCAAAATTCTGAGCTTGTTGAGGATTGACTTAGGAATGGGAACCAGAGCCATCCAATATACTGACATACTAGTAAGGACTGCTTTGATCAGGACGAGTCTTCCCCCTATGGAAAGTAGTCAAAAGGTCCAGTGCTGAATTCTTTTTTCAATTTTTTTATAAGCCAGTGCTAATCCTTCACCAAGTAACCAAGGGGCTTTATAAAGTAGACAAGATATTTAAAACCCAAGGAAATGTGCTCAGATTTAAATGAGAGAGTGCGAGAGATCCTGTTCAATAACTCCTCATCCACATTGTTGTACATAAAACATGATTTGTCCAGGTTGATACACATACCTGAGGCTGCACCGAAAGTATCCAAAATAAATTTAAAGGCTACCCACTCCCCAAAAGTGCCAATACCAAAAAGGATCACATCATCAACAAATAGCAGGAGGGTGAGAGAGAGCTGGGAAGATATTTTGATGCCCATGATATTCCCATTGTTTCAAGCATCCTTTATTAAGAGACTGAGCCCCTCTATGACAAGGATAAGCAACAAGGGGTACAAAGGGAAACCCTGACTAATGCCTCTTGAGGCAGGGAAAAAGCTAGAAGGTGTACCATTTACGAGCAGAGCAAAATTTGCAGATGATAAACAACCCATAATCCAGTTTACACCCACCGGGGGTACTCCAATTTGTAAAAGGATAAGTCTGAGATAGGACCAATTCACCCTGTCAAAAGCTTTAGATAGATCTAGCTTGAGGATTAAAGCACACCTGTTTTTGGTCTTGACAGTATGCAAAACCTCTTGTGTAATGGCTAAAGGTTCTGTAATTTGTCTATTTTTTAAGAACCCAAATTGTTGGGGAGAGATAAACTTGTCCAAAAAAGGCTTTAGGCACAGAGCAACAACTTTGGAGATCATTTTGTAGACAAGATTGCAAAGGGAGATAGGTCTGAAATATGCAAATGTGATGGGCTTCTCTTTCTTAGGGATGAGAGCAATGCAGGTAGAGTTCAGAGAAGGTAAAACTCTGCCTTCCAATCTAGAAGATTCAACCACATTTAAAATTTCACTCCCTGGAAGGTCAAAAAGGGCCAAAAAAAATTCCACTGGCCAGCCATCTGGACCAGGTGATTTATCCTTCTTGAAAGATTTTAAAGCCAATTCTACTTCCTCTAGAGAAATCTAACGAGTGAAACTCTCCATCTCCTCTTGGTGAATAAAGGAGGGGAATAAATGAATAACCTTCAACTAGGCCTCTATGTTTGTCTCATTATCATCTTTGAAAATATGCGAGAAATACCTTGCCCCCAAAGCCCTAAGACCATTGTCATCTTCTATCATATTTCCTTGTTCATCCTGAAGACCCCAAATGGCATTATGATTCTTTCGAGCAGATGCTACTGAATGAAATAATTTTGTATTGGCGTCACCCAGAGAAGCCCATGTCATTCTACTTTGTAACATGGCAGATCGAATTTCGTGATCCAACAAACGCTACAACTCCTCTCTTAGAGCCGAGAGCCTGTTGTTTTCTTGGGAGCTGAGTAATCCCGTGACCAAGGATTCCAAAAGATTCTTGATTTCTTCTTCAATAAAAATGATCTTTTCTTTCATCTCTAGGGTATTCTCTCACGTCCAACATTTGACCTTCCTTTTCATAAGGCGAAGCTTCATTGAGAGATCATCCATCTTAGAAGCAAGATCGCCATAAGGCAGATAGTGCCATTTAGCTCTAACCATCTTGACAAAATCATCATCGGACAGCCAGGAATGATTAAACTTAAAAGGGAAAGAACTGGAGACAGAATCTTCCAACCATTCCAAGAGAACAGGGTAATGGTAAGAGATCGCAGATGGAGAAGACCAGACCCTATGCCTGGGGATAAGGTCAAGTAAGTTTAAGGAAAGTAAGAATTTGTCGAGTCTTTTGCAGATGCCCTCATCGCTTGATTTGCCATTTCACCAGGTGGGCCTAGCACAAAGTGGGGCAACATCCACCAACTGATAATCAGAAAAAAGTTGAGTGAAGACGGGGCCTAGAGGGTCGATATGGGCCTTATTACCCCAGATTTCAGATGCATTCAGAGTGAGATTTAAATCCCCTGCAAGAATCAGATTAGGAAGGGAGAGAAGGCCACCCTTGGAAACCGCAGTCGAAAAGGAATCACGATGTAGATAAGGACCATAACAGTTTAAAATGGGAAGAGAGATAAGAGAGCCCCTGAAACGAGCTTTGAGAAGGATGCCCACCAAATTTCGATAGGCTTTGCACCAGACTCTAAGGGGGTTCCATCCCGATAGGATACCCCCTGAGAGACCCTTAGAGTTGATAGCACAAAATTCCCATTCAGGGCAGAGCTTTGAAAATGCTAATAGAGCTGGGTAAGCACTTTTCATGGTTTCTTGCAAAGGATTATATTAGGCGAGACAGAAGCAAAAAGACGTTGGAGGCTCTTTTGTTTAGCCGAGCCCCCCAAGCCTCAGACATTTATGGTAAGAATTTTCATCAGGAACCACTAGGAGTGGGTGACTGAGCTCTAAGGACCCGAGGGGAGGAAGCCGACGGATGCCTCGCCACAATTTTAAGCCTTGAGGACAAAGGAGTATACAAAGGAGTACAGGAGGCCATGTCTGATACCGGGAGAGAGGATTTTTTCTTTTTTCTAATAGTAACATTTTCAAATTGGATGGAATCTAATGGCAAGACAGAGGGAGAGAGAGGAGTTTTCACAGAGAAAATTTCCAACGATTTTTGAAGTGATGGGTCAGCAAAAGAAGGAGAAGAAACAGGACTGCGAGGAGGGGAAGTATTGTCAGGAAAACTAGGTCCTACTAGAGGAGGAAAATCAGAGTGAGAGAAGATGTAGGCCGACTTGGAGGAAGAAGGAGGATTTGAGTCCCGAGGAGGAGGAAAAAGGGATAGAGGGGGTGATGCGTCAGCAGGGGAAGTAGAGAGGGGGCCAATCAAAGGAGCTTCAAGGGATGCAGCAGGCGCAGAAACCACCAAAGAGGTAGGGATAGTAGCAATGCTCTCCAGAGAATCCAAAAGAAGGAGTTCTTGATCTGAAGCATCTCTGAAAAAAGAGCAAGCATTAGAATAAATACCTTTAGAAAAAGGAGCTCGCGATGGAGAGGAGGGACAAAGTGTGTTTGCACCCAGAAGGGAAGGTGGTGACTGTCATGCCAATGGTGAGTGACGAGTGCTCAGGGTAGCCGCACCTTGATGAAGAACCAGACAGTCCCTTCACAAATGACCCACTTCCCTACAACGAATGCAGCGAAAAGGGATGTTGAGATAATCTAAGCACTAACAGATCAAGTGTTCTTGACAAAGTATATCAACTTCTGCTGGGAGACCCTCTGAGATATCCATTTCTAACAAAATCTTGGCCATCCTTTTGTCAAAAGAGTGCATAAAATCCTCCTCCACCGCAACGAAACGACCAATAGTATTGGCTATACCTTCCAAAAGGTTGTGAATCCATAGAGGAAATGGTAGAGCAGGAAGTAAATCCCACAAGTGCCTTTTCTTAACCCTCTCCCTAAGGGTCAAAATGAGCATGCCAGCGGCTAAGAACTAGAGAGCCCTCAACAATTCACCAAAGTGAGTTTAAAACAGTCATGGGATGTGCATCCTCCAGGAAGACAATTACCATCCAGCCCTTGGCAAGTAAACTAATCATAGGCACATAGGAAAAGAGCGGCTTCCCGTTTTTTGTTACCCATGCAATCTAGTCCTTTTTCCCCAGCTAACAGTACTCAAGTCTGGCTATAAGAGCCCGAGCACAAAGAGCTTCCACGTGTTCCATATATATATATATCTCGAACCAGAACAAATCTGAGCTTCCCCTCGAGTACTTTGTGAGCTTTTGCTTTTCTTCTTCTCCGAGAGTGCGCAAGAGTGGACTGAGGATCACTCGTCGAAGAGGGATAAGCCCCATCCTTAATTCCCGTCATGGGACCAAAAAATATAGTCCCCGACAACGTAAATCCAAAACCCAAAAGTCAATAGACTCAAGCTACCAGGGTTTAGTGCAAACAAACTCTGAGGGTTGAGACCCGGTAAAGAAGCAGGAGTCAACCCGCAAAAACAAAACCAGAAACCCCAAAGTGGAAGGAACAATGTAGAACCCATGTGAGTCAGATAAAAAAAACTAGATTAGTTGACAAGAAAGGATGATGGTTGGAACCCTAAAAGGGAACAGAAATCATGAAAACTGCCCAGGAGAAAAAACAAAGGACAAGGTCAAGTACGTGAGTCACGGGCTTTCCCAAAGGTGGCAGAGAATGCCAAGTGACGTATACGAAAAAACCCGCCACCACCCATGAAGCAAAAAAAACAGCCACGACCCCGAAAACCCCGCTCAGTGCAATCGGGAACAAGCTGATAAAGCAAATAAGAATTCCCACCTTTTTAGTCACTGGTTGGTACTAGTCCTCCACGAAGGAGGAGGGACTCCAGTGGCAGGTTCCCAAACAGGTATAAGGTGAAGGGGCATAAACAAAACCAAAACCGAAAGGGCCAAGCCTAGGGACCTTCGCCACCCCAAGAATAAACCGACACAGAAGCCCCTAAGCAAGACAAAAACCGAGGCTAGAGGGAGCAAAAACACATGGTGAGGCAGCCGATTCAGGAAATCCCAATTAAAAGAGTCAGTCCTGAAACCCGCCATAGAGACGAGCTCGCAGAGCATTGACTGCAAGAAGGATCAGACGTTCAAGTTGCCAAACCCTAATCGCCATCACCCAGGAAGGATCTAATTGGTAAAATATGTAAAGAAGAAAGTGCAACTCTATGCATGTGGAAACCACTTAAGTTAGGTTAGGTTTGACTAAGTAAGCACCTAGGATTATTACATGAGGGATGTTCCAGGGAATAAGGGAGGCTTTTTACAATGTGTATACAAATTAGTTAATTATTTTAAAAGTGTATATTCATAATTGGATAACAATCAATCGCTACTAATTATAAATATTATTTACTTTTATAGAAGTTAGTTTAATTTGTGTAATTGTTTAATTTTTTTTAAAATATTGTGTATATAAATTGTTAGTTTGATAGAGAAATAATTTTCTTACTTTTATTGAGATAATAATAATAAAAATATTAATATTTTTAATTTTATTGATCATTATGTTCTTATGTTTAAAAAAAATTGATAATGTTGATATGTCATAAAGGTTTGAGTTAAATATGTATAATTATATTTAATATGTCAAATTTATTTTAAATTAACTTTTATTTTAAAGTTAAGAAAAATTTTGTGCATTTTTAGTGAAGTTCGTAGCGTTTAGATATCATAAAGTTTCAAATCAATATCAGTGATGGTGGTTAATTTACTAGGGACTTACCATCTTGTTACTACTTAAAGTTAGTTCCTCATTCATCTTTACAAGCTAGTGAATATAAGGTTAGTTCCTCATTCATCTTTACAAGCTAGTGAATATAAGGCTAGAATGCCATGGAGAGCATCATTAGGGTTTAAACTACTCCATTTTAGCTTGAGCAGGCACCCACCATTGGAAAAAGGAATTATTATTAATTCTTTGTTGAGTTCTTTAGTCACTAAATCACTTAGCCAATTAATAAGATTATGAACCACACATGTGCAAGATATTATATATATAACATTCAAAACCACGGAAATGTACTTGGTACTTGTTTCTAACCCATAAGCACAAAATTCACCATAGTAATCTTATTGATTGTATCATAAAATAAGATTGTAAAACCACCCCAAATCTCGTTTTAGAATGGATTTTTATAATAACGTATTAAATGATCATGTTATAAAATATGGAATAGACCACAATAATTAAAAGACAAGTCAACAACATTAGGATATTTATATATACAAACACTAACTTTTGCCAACATTAAGATATTTATATATACAAACACTAACTTTTGCCAACATTATGATATTTATATATACAAACACTAACTTTTGCATACCTTATTACCTTATTGTCATCTAGATAATAGTGTCTCGTAACAATAATGAAATTTGCATCATTGAAAATTGACTCAATTTTTAATTCTTAAAGCTCCTTCCAAGTGTCAAGGTTTCACTTGTTAAATTATTTGTCACTTGCATTAATCATTGTCTTATGTAACTAAGCGACGTGTGGGAGCACCTATTGTCGTGCTTCATTGTGCACAAAATCCAACCAAGCTTTGTATGGCATAATCTAGTCTTAGCTTAAATATAATCAGCCTAGATCCAAATCCCAGGCTCTATTAAGCGTCGAAAGGGATCAAATATCTAGACGTTCAAACCTCTTCTTAGGTATTGTACTCAAGGAGATATCAACTTTGTTGTGTCCTATATATAGCCATTGATTTGATTCAAATCAAAAGACACATATTTTTATTTAATGTCTACATATAAATTTTTTGTTTATTAATATTTAATATTATTTATGGTGGACATATAATATTTTTTATTTTGTTACG
>LPNX010216393.1:38690-65164 GCA_001517045.1 Pseudotsuga menziesii | reverse complement strand
TAAAAAACAAACATGTAACCCCTCCAAAACATTATAGTAAACAAAACATTATATTAAAACCAATTAAAAGAAAATATTAACCTACCTAACTACACCCCCAAAAAATAATATATTAAAAATAAATAAATAAAATTAACCTACCTAACTACACCACATAAAACATTATATTAAAAAATAAAAATAAAAATAACCTACCTAACTACACCACATAAAACATTATATTAAAAAAAATGGAACCTAACTAACTACACCACATAAAACAATATATTAAAACAAATTAAAAAAAAACTACCAAACTACCCTACATTAAACATTATATTAAAAAAAAAAAATTTAAAAAAAAACTTTGGTCTTTTATACACTGATAAGTTTGATGTTCAATTGGCAGGTTTTTCTAATTCTGATTAGGCAGGAAATCCAAATGACAGAAGATCTACTAAAGGATATGCATTCAACATTGGAACTAGAGTCGTCTCATGGAGCAGCAAGAAACAACCAACTGTTTCTCTATCATCCATAGAAGGTGAATACAAAGCCATGTATAGTGCAACATGTGAAGCTACCTGGTTGAGGAGGATTCTTGAAGACATTGGAGAAAAGAAAACATAACCCACAAAAGTACATTGTGATAATCAAAGTGCAGTCAAATTGGCACACAACCCTGTTTATCATGCAAGGACAAAACACATTGAACTGCAACATCATTTTATCAGAGAAAAGATTGAGTCTAAGGAAATTAAACTTATTTATTGTAACACAAGTGATAATGTCGTTGACATATTTACCAAACCTGTTGGCAAGATTCACTTTGAGATCCTTAGGCAGAAATTATGTGTTGTAGAAAATCCATTTCTACATTAAGGGGGTATGTTGGAATAATGTAGAAATGCTCGTCGTATATCTAGGTTTAGGCTTGATGTGTCCTTTCTATATTTAGTATGAAGAGGTTTCAGATCCACATCTTATGGATCTAGCTATTGGTTTGTTGTGATAAGCTACATCTATATATTGTAATCATTTCACATTAATCAATTGAATTGGTTTGACCATTCCTTGTGTAAGCGAGCTTATCATCTCTGCTCTGTCTTCCTTCTAATTCTTAGTAGATCACTCTCCAAAATTAGCAATAAGTATCGCTCTCCAAACCTTCAGCAATAAATCAATCTACAGTTAAACAATGTATGCAAGAGTTATCATGACTCACGAGGGAGATCACTTTCCAAACTCAACAATAAACACATCTACATTTAAATAATGTATGCAAAAGTTGTCATGTGGAAATCGCTCTCCAAACTCATAGATCATTCCATCAAATATACCAAAAATAAGAATAGGAGCTCACGCTTTTGTTTGAGATGAGTATGTGGTAAAGGAAGGGAACAAGAACCACCATACCTTCCCAAGAACCCTAGATACTAAAATATATACTATGTGCGCTTTCCCCAAGAGAGAAACCCTAAAGTAATTACTTGGCACTACTTAATAAAACATTTTTTATCACCATATAAATAAAAGAAAGAGAGGGGTGTGACTACCATTCCTTATTAGCATAGGGTGAACTTCCCCTTTCTTTCTATATCACCAATCGCCCATTAAGAGAGTCAGCCCATTTGGAGAGTCCAAATGAGGACTACAACATTTCTTTTCTTTTGATAATTAATATATGTACATAGATATGGACTCTCATTTCTTTCTATGGAAAAAAGTCACAACTATGCATTTTCTCTTCTTATTATATTTTTGTACACGCACCTATACACCCATATATATATATATATATGGTTTTTGACTTTATTAACCTAAGTAAGGTCATTCCGAGACCAAATGGTAATTTTTCCCATTAAATAATTTGTTTCTATAAGGGAGAATGAATTCTCTTCATTGGAGGTCACTCCTCCAATTAACTCGCTTCTATTTTATCACCCAAGCTCGTATGTTAATTAACTTCTCTTTAGACTCATAAGTATCAAGATGATATGCAGTCATCATCAACGAGGTTCCCAAGGCTTCACTAGCCTTTTCACCTCTCCTTGCAGTGGATATCATTGCCCCTTTAGTTTTCGTTTCCTTGCACATTAATCCCTTAGGTTTGTTTCATTATTTCATCATTTGTCATTTACGTCATACAGGTGACATCTCCATGCTTTAACTAGTATATGGTTCACAAAGTATAGCAACGTTTGTAGTAGTGACTTGGCCTTAAGCTTCACACCACAAATGAATACATATTTATACATTTAAATTTTATACTCAATTACAATGATAGAGATTAGGAAAGAAGCATACTACATGCTTACTACTTATTTCTAGAAAATAAACACAAAAGATAGTTTTATTTGATTGTACCATAAAATAAATAAGATAGTAAAGTTTCCCAAAATTGGTTATGGAATGGATTTATTTAAGAATATATCAACCAATCACATTATAAAATATAAATTAGGGCATAATAATCAAAATATAAATCAATAACATTAAATAATACTTTTGTTAGATAGTAATGTATCGTAACAATAATAAATTTTGCATCCTTGAAAATAACAAATTAATTTGAATAAAGAGTAAAACAAGCTTATAACTTAAATATAATTAAGTTGGACCATGGCATTAATTATTTGTGTATACATGTTCATGTAGATTCCTATAATAATAATAATATTGTCTTAGTTATTTTACTAATTATGAAAATTATTATATCTAAAAAGATATTTCTAAATAATAGCTTGACATGATGGAATTGAATCCCTTTAAATGTCATGGCCAATGAAAGAATGAACAAGTGTTGCCAAAGATGAACGCCCACAGGTTCACTCCTTCGACATCACTCCTTGGAACATATATCATGAACAAACATTTAGGAATTGTATTATTTTTCTTTTTAGGTAAGCGAGCAAATGAGAACAAAGTGAAAAATGCAACCTAAGAGAAAACTTTTTAAAATGCATATTATTTTTATGGGCCAATTGTAATATGATTTGCATTCACAAAGTAATTAAGCTATGGAATCCAATTCAAGGGATGGTAATATTTGAGGATGTTTCTTCATAACATACTATTTGTAATATAGAATTGGTAGCTAGTTGTGGCATCCTTGGTTGTTAAAGAACATTATGTCAATATAAAAGCATATAATTGATATCATTAGAAATTTACAAATTGCCACTCTAGAAAAATGAGCATAACAATAAAGGTTTGATTTTCCAATACGTTATGTTTCCACATAAGAATTCAAGGAATGAAGGATTCATTGGTGATGATCTAAGGGGTGACCTTGTTGAATCTTCGTGTAACTATTGAATCCAATTCAAGGTCTCGGTATCATATGATTATGTTTCTTTGTAGTATATTATGTGTAATATAGAATTGGCATGTTAAATGTGATATGGATGGATGCATTGCCTTGATTGTCATAGCACAAGATGTTAATAAAAAAAGCATGTAATCAATGTCATTTGAAATTTAGATATTGCAACAATTGCCAACACACGTAGAATGGTAAGATTGTTTTTGTAATATGTTATGTTCTTACATAAATAGTTAAATGCTTCACTCCACTATATATGTGTTGCTTGCAAAAATCAACTTATGGTTGTTGAATGAAGTTCTTTATTTATTTTCTATACATCATAATTAGTATATAAAACACTATGTCCATAAGACTAATGCATTTATTTTCATCCTCACACTCATCATACATGTTAGTTGTTCATTTCGCTTGATTTTGAACGCACTTGCATTACTCAAAATCCAGTTTGTATTTACATCCCTTCATTTTCTAATTGTATTTCTTAAAATGCAACAAACCTTCTATGATTTGCAATGCATTTGAAATGAAGAAGAAGCATAGATACTGCAATAAAGAAACACTCTATCATAGATTAAATAGTAAATATATGCATTGGCTAATGTTATCTTTGAGCCTCAAGGACTATAGAGTTTATAGTCGAATATCATATGTTCTAAATATTACTACATTTTGAATACCACAATGAAAAATGTTATAAAATGGTATGGCTATACAAAACATAGCATAACATAAATGACACCTTAACTAGAGTTATTAATGTTAAAACTAAAGAGTATCATTACTTTACATGAAAATAGAGTTATTAATGTTAAAACTAAGGAGTATCATTACTTCACATGAAAATAGTAATATCAGATGAAATTTTGTGGTCTTTTAACAAAGGCTAAGATTTAAAAAAAAAATACAAGTTAACATTTATTGTAGGAGGAAGCCAAATAAAATAATAAAATATTAAATTGATTATTTAAGTATTTTTTTAATAAAAATAAATAACACAATAAAAAAATAGGAAAAAAAAATTAATGTGATTGATTTATATTTTTCAAAATAATGGATGAATTCAAATAAAAGGAGGAGTAAGCTAATGGATTTACATTTTTTTGGGTGGTTTTAGTAAGAACCTGGCAATGGGAAAAATGATTGAAATCAGAGTTTGATGGAATTGCAATTTTGATTGCAGATCAGCTACCCTATTATCCCTAGGAACACCCAAATTATACAAAATTTCAACAATTTTGATCAAATTTTCGACTTAAAATCCACAATAATACTAGTCTAAACATTAGATTACTCCCAAATAAAATGATAAAATATATAATTAATTTAGTAAAACATTTTTCAAATTAAAAAAAACTTAAAACCATAAAAAAAATTAAGAAAAAATAATTTAATACAATTTTTTTTATATTTTTCAAATTAATCAAAATTACAAACATTTTTGTAAAACAAAAAAACACAAACCAATTAGTATAGTAAATATTGTGGCATGAATCAATAATAGCATTCTATATGATTAATATAGTAAATATTATAGCATGGATTAATAATAGCCTTTTCTATGATTGAAACCAATAACATTTTTAAAAGTAAAATAGAATAATAAAGTATTTAATAAATTGTAATTAAAAAATAATAATAAGAAAATTTGAAAATAAGTTTTTTTTATGTGATTGATTTATAAAAATTATAAAATTAATTTATATTTTTGAAAATAATATTATAAATAATAAATTATTATAATAAATTTTTTAAACAAATTAATATAATTGATTTATAATTTTTAAATTATTCTTTTGTAAACAAACGAATATAAATACCAATTAGATAATTCATAGTATTCATGGATTAATAACAACCTTTTACATGGTTCAAGGATAGTACAAACCAATTAGCATGGTTCATACTATGGCATAAGTTAATAAATGGTTGGAGACAATGCCATTTATAAAGAAATGGATTAATAATAGCTTTTTACATTGTTTTGAAGAGAAGGACAACTCTAGTCTTCATTGATTAATAATAGCTTTTTAACATTGTTTTGGAGAGAACGACAACTCTAAAGCTTAGGACTAATTTTCAATGATAATAAATGATATAGTTTTGATATAGGTCGGAGATAATGACATCTCTAAGTTTTACTTTTTAAAACTTTATAAATCTTATATTAATAATTTATTTTAATTACAAGTATGTTATTTTTTATAATTTTTTTCAGATATTTTTTTAAAAATTAAGTTATAAACTTCTAACAAGGTAAAAAAGATTTATATAGCTTTCTTTTCTCATTAAATTAGAGAAGAGAAATATGTTATAAAACTGAAACTTTAACAGTCAAATTATTATTTAAATCATTATTATTATTTAAACATGAAAAATATCTAAATTTGCTCAAACTTATCATTATTGAAACCTTTATTTTTATTATTTAAACATGAAAAATAAGTAAATACAACTCAAAAGATTTTGTCAAACTTTTAAGTGTGAAGAATATCCAAATACATCTTAAAACATTTTGTTTTTTTTTATTCCATCCATCCTTATTGAAATGTTTGGTATTTTTTTTTAATGAAATAACATATGATAATTTGTCAACCAATTTGATTTCGAGTCTTTTTTGTCTGAATTCTCAGCTACTGATTGGTACCTGGGTCTTGGTTCAACCATAAGGCTTTTAGGTAATCCTTATATATTGGACAGACTCTCTTTTGGGAGGGGAGCCTGTCAAATGGGCACCATTGGATTTGTCAAATAGGTATAGTTGGATCTCTCATCTGACATTGGATTTGTCAAATAGGTATCCTTGGATCTCTCATCTGACGATGCCCATTTGACAGGCTCCCCTCCCAAGGAAGAGTCTGTCCAATATATAAGGGGCTCCGTGGGTCTCCAGCCAATCATCCTTAGACTTTTCATATTAGACTTTTGTAAAAGAAAAACCACAAGTACAAGTTAACCCATTCTCACGAGTGTGAAAAAAATTCAGTTCTTCTCACTGAAAACAATAATCATCATTCGTGACCTCATCTGAGAGAAGAAGATAAAGACTACTCTTGCTTGACTTCTTTTCTCATTGTACTTCAAAAATTGAAGAAGTTTCCACAGAGAAACAATCAAAAGAAAACGGAAACACTCAAACCATTCATCCATTATTGGTGCAGTTTGTCACACGTTCCCACTTGGATGAAGAGGCACAAAGTCCTTTAAATATTTGGCTTTGTTCCTGGGTTCAATCGCTAATTTTGCAGCGAGGAAGAGAGATTCATGTTTATGTGAAGTTTTTGGGTAAAATGAGTTTTATATTATTCAATCTGGGTGTTCAGCACAGGCTTCTTTTCTCTTCCAGTAATACCAATCCAAAATCTCTGAGCATGCCCACCTGCAGCTTCAAAACTTCAATAGTGCAGATGACTACTACAGACAAAATACCAAACACAGCTTATTCTTTCTATAAGAGAACGCCTGGCTCGTCTCTTATTAAGATAATAAGACCCAATTGCAATGTAAGGACACCATCACAACTTGGGAACGAATCAGAGAACAAAGATGAAGAGAAGCCTGTGGCATTTGAGTTCAAAAAATACATGTTTTCGAAGGCCAGTGCCATCAATGAGGCTCTGGACAAATGTGTAAACCTGAGATGCCCTGAAAACATTCATGAGGTATTCTCTTCTGGCTGGGGGAAAGCGTGTGAGACCCATATTATGCATTGCTTCATGCGAGCTCGTAGGTGGGTTTGAGGAATCGGTCATGCCATCTGCCTGTGCAGTTGAGATGATTCACACCATGTCTCTCATTCATGATGATTTGCCTTGCATGGACAATGACGATTTGAGAAGAGGGAAGGCCACAAATCACAAGGTGTTTGGAGAGGATGTGGCTGTTCTGGCAGGGGATGCCTTGTTGGCCTTTGCATTTGAGCATGTTGCCTGCTCTACAAAGGGTGTTGAGGCAGAGAAAGTGTTGAGGGTCATCTGGGAATTGGGTAGGGCAATTGGCTCTCAAGGGATGGTTGCAGGGCAGGTTGTGGATACTGCCAGTGGTGGTTTATCCGATGTGGGTTTGGATCTCCTTGAATACACTCATGTTCACAAGACAGCTGTTCTGTTGGAGGTTTCTGTGGTGACTGGTGCAATTCTAGGAGGTGGGTCTGATGAAGAGATCGAGAGGCTCAGGAGATTTGCTCGTTGTATAGGGCTGATGTTCCAGGTTGTTGATGACATCCTTGACATCACTAAATCGTCTCAGGAGCTTGGAAAGACTGCTGGCAAGGACCTTGTTACTGATAAGGTCACGCACCCGAAGTTGCTGGGGCTTGAGAAATCAAGGGAATTTGCGCATGAGTTGAAAAAGCAAGCAATGGATCAGATTTCTGTTTTTGATGTGGAAAAAGCTAGGCCTTTGATTTGTTTAGTACATTTCATTGCTCATAGAGAAAACTAGATTGTTAAGTGCTTACATGTTTACATTTTGATACGGCGTATAGACATTTATTCAAAGATCATAGAAAAAGTTAAAAAGAAAAGCCAATCCGGATGGTGAACGTTTATTCAATGACTCTGGACATCTTGTCAACACCTACCATATATGATAATTCTATGCAGGCTATTTTGAGTTTGGTAAGGTCAGGATCAAACGCAACTCCATGCTAATTAGCGTCGTAAGTTTCGGTCTATTAGTGAAGGCCTTGTTCAGCTTTTTTCTTTTGAGCATTTCTGTCCATTTTGGGGGGTGGAAGTTGGAGTTCTTTGTGATATTTTATTTTTGGGATTTTTCCCATTTTGTTCGTCTTTAGAGTGTTTTTTTGGATAATTTGGTTGGGCTCTTTATGTCTTCCTTGTGGATGTGTTTGGTTTCATTAAAAAGATTGGTATAGTATGGTTTCTTTCTGATTAGTATGGTCTCTTGGTTTCTGCATGTTTGTACTTCTTGAGCCCAGCTCTGTTGTGATTCTCATATCACTTTTTGTACAAGTTATCTTTGGTTCTTTATGAATATCAAGGAACAACTATTTTTCATGTGCCAAAAGTTTCGATGGTATTGGTTTTTAGGTATGGCAATAGTAAGATTTGGTTGTATTGAAAAGTAATAGTAAAATTTGGTGTCTTTGAATTCTATGTTGTAATATGTGTTGAATAATTGTTGTATCTCTTAATATAATATGGATTAATGGTTATGTAAACTCTTTACATGGTTTCAAAGTATCAATTAGAAACAGCCATAAAGTATCAACTAGCAACAACCATATTAATAATATTAATATGTTCGGAATATGTAGAGAGACATATATTTAACACACTCATAATATTTTTTTCCTAAAAAAGTGCCATTTACTTGGATCTAATAATTAATGTAATATAACAACCACTTAATTTATGGTTGTTAAGCTCATAGTTAAAGTTAAGCTCATAGTTGTATATTCATTGGATTTAAGTTAATAGTTATATCTAATATTTGATTTAAAAGTTAAAATAATTATATCTAATAGTTTATTTAAAATTTAAAATAAAGCTTCTACAGTTAATTGTATCTTTACTCCTAGCTTCCAAATAGACTTAGATTAAGAGTTATGCACATTAACTTAATTCTCAAGTACTAGTTCTCCTGTCACATGAGTTGTACATTACCATGCCATAAATGCAGCTATCACATGAGTTCAAAGGAATTTATTAGCATTTCAGAGGAGTGAACTGCACATTACTTCAACTCCTCTACTTCAACTCCTCTATTAATTTGGACAATAATGGTAGTTCACCCCTAAGATATATAGGCCTTTAGGAGTAATTATACTAATCCATCTAAAAGGGAATCTACCAAGTGCCTAGAGGGATCAAATCTCTCTAAGTGCAAAACCCTTTTTAGAGTGGAAATGTTGAGAAAGTGTGTAAGGCAATGTTTATGGTTTTAATTTATCAAATTTGAGTAGTTTTATACATATCCGGTTCTAAATATTTCAAATATAATTTGGGCTACATGTTATTTTTATAATATTTATTATATTTTTTTTTATAAAGGATATGTGTCAACTCAATTCTAGGATGAGTTACACATCTCTTTCTACTTGACTGTAGAAATGTGCCTCTTGGACGTATATTATACTCACTTAAATTACAAACACATTCCAAAATATTTATAATAGTAATAATCTCAATAACTTATCTAAATATAAAAATTGAAACAATTTTCTTCTCATATTTTAATAAATATAAAAATAAAATATTATATCAAATTTGAACAATTAATTTTTGATTAATAAAATTTAATAATTATAAAAACAAAAGTAATATTACCTCATTAGTAAATTACTAATCTCTATTCCTTTAAAATATTCAATGTTTACTATAACCTTTTGTTTACCTTTAAAATATTCAATATTTAATAAAACCTTTTGTTTACCTTTTGATATATTTATAAAATGTTAAACATGAAATAAAATTATTTAAATTTATATTTTTCTTTAAAGAGATTTCATGTTAAGTTAAATACCTTTAACAATAAAATTGATAAAATTAACACTCACTTTAGAAAGTAACTACCTAGAATCTAACCTAATTATTTAGATGAAAAAAAGATATGATATTATTTTTATTTTATAAATAGGCTTTTCCCTTACTTATAAACTATAATAAAAAAGTGAATAAAAAGGAAGAAATATAGTTTCAATAATGAAAGATCAATCTGAATTATTAATAAAGTATTAGTCTTTCTCATCATGTAAAAACTGTATATAATTTAAAAGATTTAGCAAAATTAAGTTTTGGAAAATTAAGTATTTATTTATTTTTAATTGGTTTTTCGGAGAAATTATAATTTTAATCGGCCAAGTTGGAAAATACCAATGTAACAAAATTGCCATCTACTTAATTATGAAAGTTGAGAAATGTTTGAGAAGAAAGCTCCAATCCAAAGACTCAATTTTATTCTTCGCACTTTATTGCTCCTTGTTGTTCAAATGTAAATTACCTACTCCTAAAATGTATAATAAATGTATATGTAAAATATTATTCATTCTTGATTAATAGTTGCTACCTAACCATAATATAAAACGATTTAACTATTAATACATTTACTTTTTCATATCTTCATTTTTCAATATTCTTTTCTTATTGTTAAATCTTGAAATAAACAATTACATGGCAAACTTCAATTATAATATAAAACTTGATTTGAAATATATCTTTGTCGTATTTCTTCTACAGCAAATAGATTTGAGATATATCTTTCACAGATTCTCTTTAGAAATAATGCAGCTTTTATAATTTTTTTAATTTACAAATAATACAGCCTTTATAATTTTTTTAATTTACAAATAATGCAACTTTATAATTTTTTTAATTTACAAATTTATTATGTATAAAATTAAATAAATTACTAAAATATATTTTATAATAATAAAAAATTATCATTAAAAAACCATAAAAACAAATATCCAAAACTATTAATATCAGTAACTTGTATATGTCTACATGTATACAGAACCCTACTATTTTAACCCCATATATAAAGACATAACAATGAAATCCATAAAAACATACATCAAATCTACACGAAACCAAAGGAAAGTATTCTCTGGAATTAACATATCAAAATTCAGATATCATTTTATAATATATTGTGAGTGGATATTGCGAATGGGCCTGAGAATAAGCATGAGGATTATTAATATTTTCCCACCCATGAGGATATCATATCCCACCCATTTGGTGAACATATTCAATGTTAATACATTCTAGTAAAAACATACACGTTCTTACCATGTGGTGAGCATATATATTAGGAAAAACGTGTAATCAAACGTTCTTGTCATGTGATGAAATCTATTCTCGATAAATCAAAGACAAAAAGATGTGGAAACCAATTCATCATAGGTTCCCTTCACCCACCTAATTTTGATGGGATGCTACAACTTCTAAATGGAAAGCTTATTGGGAGGTGTATGGTTTCACTACAATGAAGGCCAAGGCTAGTTGAAATTGGAAGTATTAAGCACACACATAAATTGGTGATTGTATTACACTTCATAAACAGAGATACATCACACTTAAATAAGTGTTGTGAGATCCAACTTATTCCACTTTTGGAGGAAGAGGTTGAGAGAATCTCTCAACAACCTCCAGCTAACCCAACCCAATCCCTAAACTATAGGAGGCATCATAATGAGGCATTATCTCTAACACACCCCTTTAATACCTACATTACAAAACATAACAAAAGGTTACAACACAAATTTTGTCTAGTCTGTCTCACTGGTCCTCATACGCAGTTACATCCATCTCTGAACTTCATAGACATGTTCTTTCTCCCCCATCATCTTCGAGCTACCACTTCATACAACACAAATACAACCGCTTCCGACATCTTTGAAGTATCTAGAGGATCAACGAATCTAAACTACCTCGAACAATAGTCTCGATACTGAAACATTCAGTAATCAATCTTACAAAATGACCTTTTTACACACACTCATCAACACAATGATAACACGTAACTGATGATCTTGGAGCACCAAAGTACAACAAGAATCAAGATTTTACAATACATATATCTAACATATATAACCAATAACTATATTCTAAAAACGTTTGAGAGATGATTGTGAAGGCTCATCATCACATGATGAGTATTCATGCATAGCACCTAGTGAGTCGTTAGCTATGTTAGCTGACCCTTTCAGTTTTACATTTAGAAGATCCCTAGCATGTGTTTTTCAATTCAGTGTTGTATGTCCATGTCTTCGACAGTAGAAGCATTCAATGTTTTTATTTGTTCTTCCCTTGGAGAATAGTGCAATTTCAGCATGTGAACTGATTTCCATGTCACCTTCCTTCATCCTCTTCTCTTCTAATAAGAGTGCTGAAATCATGTCTTCCAGAGTTTGAGAGGGTAATTGAGTTAAAGTAAAGATAGCATTGTCATATTTTGGAGACAAACTATTCAACAAAATTGCTTTTGCATCATCTTCATCGACTTTGGATTTGATCTCTACCAACTGTGCTAACAAAGGCTTCAAATCATTTATGTGAGAAGACAATGATACTTCATCATGCATTTTTAATTTGAATAGTTGTAATTTTAATGAAAACTTGGCATTTAGAGCCTTTTCCCCACATATTTGATTCAACTGTACCCACATTTCTTCAGAGGATTTTTCCAAATCTATCAGGTGTAGTTGGGAATCTACAAGAGGCAGTCCAAGAATGGACTTGGCTCTATCCTCTCTTTTCTCCCATTCAATTAATTTCCTAGGATCTGTAGGTGCCTTCTCTATACCTTTTACTATTCCCCATAAATTCTTATGCATCATTTGAAGTTGTACTTTTACTTTCCAGGTATGGAAGTTAAAACCATTAAATTTTTCCAATGCAATATTCTCCATATCAACAAAAACTTTAATCAGAAAATGAATACCTGTTTTCTGACAGCGATTCTCCTGCGCAGCAGTCGTAGCAAACATAGTCTCCGCGCAGCAACTTCATGGTCTTTCCACTGCAACAACAATCTATGCCTTAGGCGCAATACAGCTGCCTCTTCACAGCTTCTCGCAACTGCTGCCTTTGTGTAGGTAGACACCCCTCCACAGTGTAGAATGATGACTGCACTCTACATAAGGCACTCACAGCTCCTGGACAGCTCAACCCGGGCTCTGATACCAAGTTGAAATTGGAAGTATTAAGCACACACAAAAGCTGGTGATTGTATTACACTTCATAAACAAAGATACATCACACTTAAATAAGTGTTGTGAGATCCAACTTATTCCACTTTTGGAGGAAGAGGTTGAGAGAATATCTCAACAACCTCCAGCTAACCCAACCCAATCCCTAAAATTTAGGATGCATCATAATGAGGCATTATCTCTAACAAGGTTAAGAGACGAGTCATTGGAGTACAACTACACATTCATCTAATAGATTTTTTATTACCATGCTTTAATTACCAAGTTCATCTAAATTTAATTTAATAGTTCTATCACCATTGGAGTTAACCCAATAGTTATCTAATAGCTATCCAATATAACTATTAGCAATGGGTTTAATGGTTAAGAACATGTGTTTCCTCTTAGAAGGTCACAGGTTCAAATCCAAAGGGGTAGGGTATCTCTTTAAACTTTAGCAGTTAAATCCCTGCAACTAATTGATGTTAAATTATTTTTTGTAATTTATAATCTATTTTCTATGCTCAATTTTTTCTCATGTTTAGAATAAAATGAATATTTTTATATTTATGAAGTGTAAATGAATATTTCTGTATTAGAATTATTTAGGATTTTTTTGGGTATATTTTTATGTACCCGTTTGTATTCGTATTCAAATCTTATTACTATGTTAATTAGGCATTTATATTTTTTTAAGTATTATTTGTTACATATTATTTTGCTTTAGTTTGGAAAGTGGTTGAAAGGGTGGTTGTTGTGTGAAGGTCGAACCACTGCCACTTGATTTAAAAAGAAGATTGAGGTACATATGCTCGAATTTCTTATCTTATTTTCCTTTAATTGTAGAGGAGTATAGGTAGTCAGACAAGTAATGAAGCTATGTTGTCCGTTATCGTTGGTTTTGTAGGAGTTTGAATAAGGTGTTGAAGACAATGGCTTTATGACAATTTAAGGTTTTGTGAAATATCAGCTAGATAACTCGAAGGTGTGTTGATTATCAAACAATAGGAGTAGCATGGTTAGTGACATTACCAACCATATCTACAATTTCCATTCATGATGATTCTTTTTTCAGAGGTAAACGCCAAGAGAAAGAACAAATTTACGAAGTAGTTTTAGGCAAGGTCGAGGAAGTGGAAGAGAAACTCTTCCACCCAGGGGAAAACACATTGAGAGAAAGAATCTTCCTATGAGGAAGAATGAATAGGTAAGCACAACCCTTTAATTGGAAAAAAACACTCCTTGGAAATCTGTAATGAAGTTGCAAAAACAATAGCATGATAGTTAGAATGAGGAAACATAACACCACTTAGAGGGAAATCAAAGAATAAGCCGAAATCTAGGTAAATATATTGACAAATCCGAGCCCAAACCCCCTATGTTCTTATGTGCCAGGATTTGTGTAGAAGTCGACCTAGAGAAGGGTCTCCCAAAGGCCGTCAACCTCTCTATGGAAGGTTGGAATCACTTGCAGATCATCGATTATGAGCAAATTCCCTTCAAATGCAAAGTCACGTGTAAAGTATGCCATGAACACAGGAACTTTGCAAAAAAAATTCCAAAAAAAACAAGGAATGGAATAGAATAGAATCCACGAGAAGGATGGAACGAGGTCAACAGAAAGAAAGACACCAAA
This sequence comes from Pseudotsuga menziesii, assembly GCA_001517045.1. Lineage (NCBI taxonomy): Eukaryota > Viridiplantae > Streptophyta > Pinopsida > Pinales > Pinaceae > Pseudotsuga > Pseudotsuga menziesii. The sequence continues at coordinate 50,569 of LPNX010216393.1, read as the reverse complement.
TCAACCCCCCTCCAAGTGCATCCCACGACTAACAAGAAAGAAACAGGTTCCAGGTTCCAGGTTCTCTCAAGCAAAGGCAATGAAGAAGGATACATGACTGAAGCTGAAAATACTCAAACTCCAAATGAAGCCCCAAATCCAAAAGAAGACCCTCCAAGAATTGCTCAGGAAATAATATCATATTTGAGGAGTGATCCATTCAATCTCATTAATCTTAACCTTCCAGGAAATTCCTACATGGTTGAATGTAGCAATACTCACAGTTTTGAAGAAGGAGAAAATTGTGCATCTACCATCTCGGTGGAGTGCACTCTTGGATCTGATATGAACTTATTTGGATCTGATATGATCTTATTTGGATCTGATCTAATATTAGTTGGTTTAGGTTTTAAGTTTCAAGAGATTTCAGTAATGCTTTTAGTTGTTTTCATCAATTTTGCTGTGAAGAATCAAGTACCACAAGTCTCTCTCAAAATTGTTGTTGGGAATTCGATGTCATTTTTCTCTCATGAGTTTGTTGATATTATATTTCATGAATTATTGGTTATTTTTGAAGCTATATCAGATTATGGATCTCAAGCATTCACTCTCCACGGTCCCATGGCTTCTCTACCTTTGATCATATACTCATCTTCTCACCGAACTAGTAAATATGGAGACATTATGCATCTGCCTCGACACTTGCTCCTAACATTGGAGCTGGTTTTACCTCGCATGGTTTGATGTTCAATACTGCAATATATCAGTTGCTTAGGTTTTCCTCACATGGTTAGAATTCTCAAGCACTTTTGCTCTCTCATCAATTGATTTCAGTTGCTCTACATGGGTCCAATTTTCATCTTGTAGTTGTCTATGTTCCTGATTTAGTTGAGAACATTCTTCTTCTTCCAAAGAGGAAGATTCCTCTAGACATAATCATTTAGTTTGGATTCAGAGGTTCACATAGTCTCAGGATGCTGCTGCATAGAAGAACTAAAATACTACATTTGTTGTTGCATAGTGCTACAAATTGCAACAATTTTTTTCACAAAGCTGTATTCAAAACATGTTTTCCTGATTCACTACTTATCTTGAGGGGGGTGGGGGGGGGTTCCCATGAGGTTTTCCCCTATTTCTTGGGTTTATTAAGCAACATTTTTTATTCTTTTAGATTGTATATTCGTGACTTTTGGCCTTGTTTCCAGGGCCTGCAGTTGTCAGAGTTAGGATTCAGGGGGAGTGTTAGGATTATAATCCTCCCTTGTCCAAACTGGTCTATTAGATTATATTTTCCTAACTTAGGAGTCATTTAGCTATTATTGGGTCCACTATTACCATTGGGTCCACTTGGCCTAATGGGGCCACATGTACCCATCACTAGAGTGTGGGGAACGCAGATTGAGGCTAACTGCAACTGATTGCGCATTCATGCATCAATTTATGCGACTCCTAGACCAATCCCTACATTTTAGGAGCCACTAGGAGTGCCAGTGCAAACCTCCTTTAGTTGTTAGTAGTTGGTGACTCGTCAAGCTTAGCTATGCTTTAGTTACATTCAGTTAGATATCCTCTAGTTCAGCTAGCACCAGTTATTCATGGCTGCATGTGGGAAGGCACCTATTCTCACCTACCATTGCAGTTAGACTGGTTTGATTGATTGTATATCATTAGAGGAATTTTGGGGTCTAAAATGGGCCTCATAAGGAAAATAATAAAATAATAGTTAAAATAATAAAATAATATTGATTAATTTTGGAGGAAGAAAGAAAAAAACTACTTTTTGTGTTCGTATTTTCGACATATCTCCCTGTGTTTTTACTCAAATTTCATTCGGGAGAGCTCGTTGGATGCGGAATTTGATTCTGCATCCAACGAGTACCCACACTGCATACTTTTGACAGACCTCGCTACCCCAAAAATAAGAAATACCAGGAAAAACGTGATGATGGCATCATCATCATGTTTTTCCAGGTATTTCTTGTTTTTGGGGTAGCGGGGTCCGTCAAAATTATGCAGTGTGGGTACTCATTGGATGCGGAATCAAATTCCGCATCCAAAGAGCTCTCCCGATCGAAATTTGAGTAAAAACACAATGAGATATGTCGAAAATACGAACAAACAAAGTAGTTTTTTTTAATGACAAATATGTCAATTCAACTATTATGGTTGACTTATTTTATTGAAATTCTCTTGGTTCTTGAATTCCAACTCATAAAAACTTATTTTGGCACGTGTTCTTATAAGGCCCATTTTAGACCCCAAATTTCCTCTAATGTGATTGAGAGACTGGATTAGACATCTGGAGTTAGCTTGTTGAACTGGGATAATGATTTAGACACTTCTAGTTAGCCATGTAGTCAAATTGAGTTGGTGATAAGAATCCTATCCACATGATCTGAATTCTCCTTTATGTAACACCATTGCATACTACTGGAACTTGGGATTAATGAAGTTTACACTGAAATTATACTGGGAAATACTTGTATTTTCCCTATGTGATTTGTTTTGTTTAGTGGGTATTATTCATTCCTTAAAACTACATAATAATTAAAATCTAATGGCACTCATTGCGTGAATATCAATGGCACATTAATTCTAATACTAATATGTTATCCTATGCGGTCTCAGACCACAAACCTCTCTACTTTTTTCTCTCCTGCATTGGGAATCTTGGTCCGCTTCCTTTCATATTCAATCCTCTGTGGTTGGAATAGGAAGGAGCTCCGAGTGTTATAAAAAACGCTTGGAATATCTTCATAGCGGTCTCACCTAGCTACATCTAGGAGCAAAACTTAAAGAACATAAAAAAAAATCTTAAATGTTGGGTCGCCCAGAACTACCAAGAGAAAAGGGAAAGGAAAAAAGATCTCGTTAAAGTTCTAAGTATTCTACAAGACACAATGGACGACAAAGATATTACCAGGGACCTTCTAGATCAAGAAAGTGAGCTAGATAAAAGAATCCAAATCTTAGTAAGGCGGGAGGAAGAAGACTAGAGATTGCACTCTAGAAATATCTGGCTAAAAGGAGGATACCAAAGCACCAAATTTTTCCATAACCAATGCAAGGAGCAACAAAGGAAGAACACCCTAAAGGAAATCACTAAGGACGATGGGACCAAACTAACTGATCAAGAGGAAATTAAGCAAGAGATCAAATTTTTTTTTGAGAATATCTACAAGGAAGATGGGGAAATATCACAGTTGAACGTGATGGTGGATATGATCTCATACATTCCCACTCTTGTTGGCAGAAAAGACTCTGAAGCCCTAGATTCCCCCATATCTGAAGAAGAGATAAAGAAGGAAATATGGTCTCTACATCCTGACAGCCCCTGGGCTGGATTGGTTCTCCATTTATTTCTATAGGAAACATTGGCACCTAAAAAAAAAAGATTTGGTTAGACTGATAACTTGGACCCATTCAAAAGGGAAAATTAGTGGGGCTACTAACTCCACCTTTCTTGCTCTCATCCCCAAAGAACCTAACCCCTCTTCCATCAAGCGCTTTTGACCCATCTCTCTTTGCAATTCCTACTACAAAATTTTCACCAAGATTCTTTCACTCAAGATCAAAGCTCTCATCCCTGACCTCATCTCCCCCAACCTGGGCGAATTTATTTTAGGATGAAAAATCAATGACAATATCCTTTTAGTTCAAGAAGCTATTCATTTTAGTAAAAAAAGACGAGAAGCAGGTATGGCCATTAAAATCGATCTTGCCAATGCCTTTGACAGATTAAGACATGATTTCATTTTTTGGTCATGGGAAAGTATAGCTTCTCCTCCAAATTCATCAATCTAATCCAAGCATGCATAAGTTCCCTCTGGATAGTCCCTCTTGTCAATGAAAGACCAACCGAATTTTTTCAATCCAAACAAGGAATTAGGTAAGGTTGTTCCTTGTCTCTCTTCATGTACATACTAGTTGCGAACTCTGAGTAAAAGATTATCTAGAATTCAACTGGAAGAAACCATCCCAAGAATATCCTTTTCAAGGGGAACCAAACCTATAAACCACACTCTCTTTGTTGATGACACCATTCTCCTTAGAAGCGCCTCCCACCAGATTGCTAGAAAATTCAACCTCTACCTTGACCTCTTTCTTCGCACTTTCTGGGAGAAAGGAAAACCTTGAAAAATGTTGGTTATATGGCTGGAACTGTAACGCTAAAAATCTTAGATAAATATCCCAAATCATGAAGATAAAATTCAATTATGATTGGACTCATTTAAAATATCTAGGCATCCCCATCGCCAAAAATTCCACCAATTCCACAATGTGGGGAACTATCATCCATAAAATTAAGAACAAAGTACACTTATGGGGGATGAGATGGCTAAACCTTGTTGGGAAAAGAACCTTAATTCAATCAATCCTTTCCTCTTATCCAATATAATCCAGATTAATGAATTTGGCCCCAAAGTCCATTACGAACAATATCAACTTGGAAATCAGTAAATTCTTCTAGTGGGGTGGGAAAGTTCTAAATAAAATACTCCTTCTAGTGAAATTGGACACGGTCAAAGAATCCATATCCAAAGGTGGTTTAGGGATGAGATACATAGAGCAGATACAAAAATCCCTTAGAGCCAAACTTCTCTAGAGGCTGGTTATAGGGGCGCAAGGACTGGTGGAAAGAGGTCATTCGAAAAAAGTACATCAAAAAGTCTAGAACTAAAAGTATAGAAAAAATTTGGGAAGGGAAAGGAACCTCCATCTCAAATCTCTACAAATCCTCTGTTGGTCAAATCTAAGACAAGCTATACTGGATCTTGGGCAAAGGTAAGAGGATCAAAATATGGATGAACAAAATTCTAGGCCATCCTCCGTTAGCCTCATCTCCAATATTTGAGGAATTCTATTTATGGACTCAAGAGAACAACTTCCATACATTGTTCGACATTTCAAATTGGGATCACTCTGGGGTTTGGAAAAGTTGGAAAAAGACAAACACCCCACAACACCTAAAGTAAGGCGATGAGCATTTTCTATCGCTTTTGCATGGGAAATATCCTTCTCATCATCGGATCAAGGACTGCAGAGAATGGGGTAGAAATGGTATCTACTATGTCAAAGAAGGCTACAGGACCCTGGAAAATAATTCAAATCAGACCCCAACAAATATTTGGAAAAAGGGTTGGAATTTTGACTGTATTCCCAAAGTCAATAATTTTTTCTAGATGTTAATGCACAACAAGCTCCTTACTGCATATAATCTCACTAAATGGGGATTTAAAGGACCTTCCATGTGTGTTTTGTGTAACTCAGACTCAGAAATTGCCATTCATATTTTCCTCCAATGCAATTTCTCCCAACAGGTTTGGGGGTATGTGCTGGGCGAACTCGGAAGACGGTTTTCCCTCCAAGACAAATCCAAATGTCGATGGATTCTTGGAAATCGCGCTTCCCAGGAGTCTTAAGAAAAAATCCCATTCTCCATAGAACCTGGAACACCATCCCCAAAAATATTTGGTGGCAAGCCTGGCTGGCTCAGAATAGACTCATCTTTGAAGATAAAAAAGCAAACCCCATTCGTGTATCCCTAAAGGTAATTGGCATGCTGTTTGAAAGAGTGGCCTGAAAAGGAATATGATGTCCCACCTTTGAAGACCTCTCAGATAAGGAATCTAGATGGTGCAAAATTTCCTTACTCAGAGGTCCCCTCACTCCAAAATTTCATGGGGTCTTCAACCTTGGGAAATAAGGAAAAAGCTTGATGAATTTGTTCAATGGAGAAAGGAGCAACATTGTCATTCTCTTTTCTTCGATGGTGCCTCAAAAAGAAACCCAAGGGGGCAGGTGCGGGAGGGATCATTTTCGATCGTGGCGGAAAAATAATTCAAACCTTTTCTTGGGGTCTTGGAATCAAGACGAACAATGAGGCAAAATGGCTGACGATTCTCCATGTATTATAATTGATAGGTTGGGAATCCACCTCAAAATTACTATTCTTTGGAAACTCTCATCAAGTCATTCTAAATATGCAATCGGGATACTCCAAAGTCTCCATCATATGCAAAAAAATGTGATAGAATCACTCTTCTAAATCTTCTCCCTGATGTTTTGTTTCTCCCCATTCTCATAGGGAACAATGGTCAAGCCAACAATTTGGAAAACATAGGTGATTCAATGCCCCAAGGTTCAATGGTTTACAATGGAAAAATCAATGGTTTTAATTTTTTCTACTAACCCATCACCGATGGAGGGTTCAGATCCCCTTCCCTCGACCTCGAACACTGTGCTCCTTCCCATCGTCCAGACTTGTGGCATCTCCTCAAACAAGTGGCTTTCACCAAACATTGGCATTAACTCCCTATCTCCTCCTCCTCCAGTGTAAGCCAACTTAGTTATGGAAGCCTGCACAAGTGTTATGGAGTGCACAGTTAAGTTCGACGAAACCCTCCTCTCGCATCACTCGTATTCAGGCTCAAACGAAGCAGGCGTAGCGCTTGAGCTCCTTCGGGAATTGTTTACATGCTTCTCCTTCTGGTTGGTTCCTCTCCCAATGGCGAAAAGAGACGTAGATGAAGGGTTTTCCATTTTAAAATATCGGCAGGACCATTTAAAGAAGCATTTGTGCAGACTCTCTGACATCATTGCGGTGGGAGTTAAGGACAATAGAACTATGGATTCCGATGTCAAGTTCATGGCTTCCGACATCAAGTATATGTCCAACCATATTGGATGCCACGATTCCCACATTTTGGACCATGACAGAGACCTCAGAGAATTCATGGGCACGGTGGACATCATCAAAGATAAAGTAATGAAGCTAGCAAGGATGAATCAATGCAATCACTATCAAGAGACAGGACTCTCCTGGTGATGAGGCCCGACCCATGGAAGATGTTTCAGTCACCCAGTGTGTAGGGTTTTCAGGAAAAATTAAATAAGCCCTCCTATTTTTTCATGTTTTTCTGCATCTTTTTGAACCAACAGTTTGTTCGTGTTTACTCTTCTCAAGTTATAGTAAATAGCAGGATCTTTTTCAGCATTTTTAGATGGAATCCAACTATGTTGACAGTTTTTGTAAATATCTCCTTTCAGTCCTCTGTCTCTCTCTCAGAAATCTGCTTACTCTATACTGAATGGTTGTGCACAACCCTTTTAATATATACTTCTTTTATTGTTTCTATTAAAAAAAAGTAGATTACCTAAAATTTCCTTTTATTTGGGAAGGAACCTATGACTTATTTCACCCCTTAGGAGGAAGACCCTAAATAGGTTTTGATATAATATATCCTTAATGTATATTACATCTACAACATGATATAAGGCATTAAAGAAAACAAGTCAAACACGACACAATAAAGAATGTTAGAATATACTCTATTTCCTTGTGTAGAGCAAATTCTTATCCTCTTGAAATGAACTAGGATATGATATCTCCAAATAAAATGAAATTGAAAGTAACCAGAAATTTAAACATACAACTATATATAAATCAAATATAAAACATTATAAATTAGTTATTGAGTGGCATTCTCAATTGTTGTACTAAACATGGGGTAGGTGGGGATGTTTGAGTGGACTATAGGCAAACAAGACAAGCTATGGGTAATTTTGGAAAAACACATGTTTTGTATTGTATAAATAAGTGAACCATTGGAAATATACGTGATACATTGTTAAATAAAGTAAAAACACATGGTTTGTATTGTACGAATAAGTGAACCATTGGAAACATATGCGGTATGGTTAAATAAAGTAGTACTTTTTTTTTTCAAAAGAAAAAATACCAAACCTTGTTATTCAAATATGAATCGAAGGACATCATATACAATTATCCTACATAGGCTTTCCAATCTACTGTGTAACAACACATTTGGGGATCCCTCTAGTCACTATAGAAACCTTGATACAAATCATTCTCACAAGTGCACGAGCAAAAAAAATAGAGCCTACATTAGGCAATCTCTCATCATAAACCCAAAAAACAACTCAAAAGTTGAGCTGAACTCTGAGACCGAAAAATGACTACCAAGCTTACTAATCCTGAGCATAACAAGAAGGCTTAAAGTCTCTTCAATGTCAGCTTAGATCCTGTTCATCATAAAAAAGAGGAGTCAGTGCCAAAATGAAAAGGGACTGAGTCCTGACACTAAGCTTAAAAAAGTTGAAAGTTTCCATGATCAATGATCATTACATTCAAAGATTCAGAAAAATTCCCACAACCAGGATCTAGCATTAGAGCCTTTTTTGAGAGACTGTCAGCCTGCTGATTATGCTCATGATAAATATGCTTGAGAGTCAAAGGAGGGAAATTTTGCAAAAGGAGCCTTATGTCCTCACACCAGTATCTCGAGCTAGGGGAGTTCAGATAATCTATCATGTTTTCCCAAGAGATAATGACTAGGGAGTCACCGTAGATAGTGAGAAGAGGGATCCCCAATTGCTTTGTCACTGCTAGAAGAGCCCAGAGTGCCAGGAGCTCATATCTGGTATTTGTGCTTCTGACACAACCAAGAGTAAAGCTAATAGTATGAGAGTCACTCAAGTGTAGCACAAAGCCTGCTCCCCCAAGGTTCCCAGCAGCTGCCCCATCAAAGAAGCCACAAGGAAAAATAAGCTGGGGGCTGGAACCAATACATTTGATTTTTCTTTCTTTCTTTTGGAACAGGGAAAAGATGTAAGAGTGCTTCAATATGATTAAGAATATAGAAAACAGAAGACTATTTATTTTCAAAAATACAACAGTTCCTCATTTTCCAAATACTCCAGAATAAGAAGAGGGCGAAATAGCTAATGGCGGAGAAAGCAGAAATGCTTTTGTACCAATGTTCAAGAAAAGACCTGACTGTACAATTCCTTAAGGGAGGTAACCATATTGCTCATAGAAAGCTTAGTATGCTCTTTTTGAAAAGTTACAATCAATGAACAAATGTTGAACCGTATCTTCGTCCACCCTACAAAGAATGCATAAACCGGGACCCTACCTACTGCGTCTTTGAAGATTGTCCCAGGTTAACACTCGATTCATAACCACTAACCAAATGAAGCATCTAATCTTTGTTGGGATGTTAAACAACCAAAGAAGGTCCAGCACCTTGGACAGATCTGAAGAATGTTCTTGAAAATGGTGCACAATGAGATCATACCCCAGAGCAGTAGTAATACCCCCAAAATACCTATTGTAAGACCAGATTAAAGAGTCTTATTCTGCCAAACTCAAGCCCAGATATAAAGTTATTCCATAGTAGCCTCCATTATCCTCCCATATCCAGTTCCTCAGCATTGAACCAATAACTCTTTGCTCCTGGGGAACAATTTCTTGCTTGAGCCAACGTAATGATGCTATAGTCCTCCAGATAATCCTATAGATCCTGAGGGAGAATATATAGGGAGTCGGTTCCCATGATCGGATCTGAGCCCACATGGATGTATTCACCATTTCCTACTTGCCAAGAGAGCCCACTGCCAAACCAAGATAAGGTATGAATAAAACCTGTCCAAATCATTGAAACACCACTTACAGTAAATACCTTTTTGTGGATCCAGGACACCACAGAGTGTTGTTTCAGATATTTCTTAGAGAGTAAACTGAACCAAATCCCATTCCCGTTAAGGGCTACCCAGAAGCTCTTTAAGCATAATTAAAGGATAAACCAGCCCAAATGTTTGATGCCCTAGCCACCAAGAGAAGTGGGTTTTGACAGAGACAACCAATCCACTAAATGATACTTTTTGCTATCAGCTCTTGAACCCCACAAGAAAGAAAAAATCAAAATTCTGAGCTTGTCAAGGATTGACTTAGGAATGGGAACCAGAGCCATCCAATATATCGACATACTAGTAAGGACTGCTTTGATCAGGACGAGTCTTCCCCCTATGGAAAGCAGCCGAAAGGTCCAGTGCTGAAATCTTTTTTCAAATTTTTTTATAAGCCAGTGCCAATCCTTCACCAAGTAACCAAGGGGCTTTATAAAGTAGCCAAGATATTTAAAACCCAAGGAAATGTGCTCAAATTTAAATGAGAGAGTGTGAGAGATCCTAATCAATAACCCCTCATCTACATTGTTGTACAAAAAACATGATCTGTCCAAGTTGATACACATACCTGAGGCTGCACAGAAAGTATCCAAAATAAATTTAAAGGCTACCCACTCCTCAAAAGTGCCAATACCAAAAAGGATCACATCATCAACAAATAGCAAGTTGGTGAGAGAGAGCTGGGAAGAGATTTTGATGCCCATGATCTTCCCATTGTTTCGAGCATCCTTTATTAAGATATTGAGCCCCTCTATGACAAGGATACACAACAAAGGGGACAAAGGGAAACCCTGCCTAATGCCTCTTGTGGCAGGGAAAAAGCTAGAAGGTGTACCATTTACGAGCAGAGCAAAATTTGCAGATGATAAACAACCCATAATCTAGTTTACACCCACCAGGGGTACTCCAATTTGTAAAAGGATAAATCTGAGATAGGACCAATTCACCGTGTCGAAAGCTTTAGATAGATCCAGCTTGAGGATTAAAGCACACCTGTTTTTGGTCTTGACAGTTTTGGTTGTCTGGGCAGACCCAGGTTTACTATAATTAACCAACAACACCCCTAGCTCACTGGCCCTTTCGGCGACAGACCGCGGAGCGGCCTGAAGTCTCACCCGAAGTGATTCTAATGGGTTGACCAAAGAATCAGGTGTCTCGGTCATGTTCTATCTGGCGTCCTATGTGCACCTCGCAGCTCTTCTTAGCCTGTGAGATATCTCTCTCTCTGCGCTGTGCAATTTCCTCTTACTCGCGGTGATTCTAATCCTTATCGCATCGCCGCATCCTGGCAACACGTCACTTTCTCCTTCGCTCGGTCCTTAACCGCAGCGCACCACAGCTTCTCTGATGGTGCGATATAGCCTCCCTACAATATCCTACCACTGCGACTCAGCGTACCTAGCGTACTGGTGTTCAACTTACAGCACTCAACACATGAGACTATTTTACGCTGCGACTCTTAACTGTCTCAAGTGAAACTTAGACAGACTCCTATACAGAATACTTAAAGACTTCAACCTGCATTTATCCTATTATTATACTGTGAACTGAATAACATACACATACATTTACTGTAAGCAAAGTTCATGTAATGAATGATAGATATAACAAGCACATACAATCACATGAATCAATCACACAACGCTCAGATTTTACGTGGTTCACTTCCAGTGTAGAAGCTACGTCTACAGAACTGTGTTTCTATATTATAACTTGAGAGAGGTACACAATTCTGCTGCACCGCATATGCAGCTAGAGACCTTCTGGGTAACTCCACACACAGCCTGGAGCCCTTCTCTCCTAGATCTCTTCTCTATATTGCCTTCTTACAATATACTCTTACTCTCTCTCTCTCTCTCTCTCTCTCTCTCAATCCTTGCATATTGTTACAATACAAAATACAGTGAACTAACAGACTACTGGTAATCTAACTAGTTGGATGGCCTAAAATGCTCAAAATGCCAACCTTTTACACTACAAAATGCATCCCTTTATAGGCGGCCCGAAGGTCTCACCATTACAACATTGTGGGCCTGTCCCAACAGTAACCCAAACCCTAATTAGTGACTGCCGGCATATCTGTACTTGGGGTAACCGCTTTCCGTCACACCACTGCTCTCTGTAGTCTTCCATGCTTCCCGGCACTAACCATGGGTACTATGCACCGCTTCCCTCTTCTGTCCTTTGTCTTCAATACCTCGGCCTTGTCGCTCCTTTTCCTTTATGAGGGTAGCTGAGCCCTCCTGTCTTTGCTGCTGCCTTCAATGCAGTGGTTGAGCTCTCTCTTCTCGGCCGCTCAGGTACTGTCATCTCCTTTGACTTTGCTATTCCAACAGCCATGGTTTCCGGCTCTGCTCTATAGGTAGAAACATGCTACGGCGTCGTAGCTTTACCTTATCTCTTCGTTT
>LPNX010216393.1:15486-38279 GCA_001517045.1 Pseudotsuga menziesii | reverse complement strand
CCAGATGCATCCACATGTACATGAAACGGCTTAGTCCAGTCTGGAAATACTAAGATAGGTGTTGTAACCATCTTCTCTTTAAGTGTATCTAGACTCTGCTGACACTCCTCATTCCATAGAAATTTTACATCTTTCTTTAATAGTTTTTCCATTGGTGCTGTAATCTTTGCGTATCCCTTAATGAATTTTCTGTAGTACCTAGTATGACCAAGTACTGTCCTCAATTGTTTGACTGAGTTGGGCACTGGAAGATTTACAATGATGGCAATCTTTGCAGGATCTACCATCAAGCCTTTCCTGCAAACATTGTGACCCAACAAAATACCAAATGGCGCATAGAATATACATTTTTTCAAGTTCAGAGAAATCTGGTACTGCCTACATTTCTCTAACATCAGTCTTAAATCTCCTATGTTCTTGTCAATTAATCCAAATATAGTCCAATCATCAAAATATACTTCGAAGAATTTATGGATGTATTCTTTAAATACAGCAACTAATACTCTAGAAAAGATAGCTGGTGCATTCTTAAGACCAAAGGGCATTACCGTATACTGGAATGAGCCCCATTTTGTTGCAAACGTGGTCTTATGTCGATCTTCTGAGTGGATTTTGATCTGGTGATAGCCTGAAAAGCCATCAGTGAAGGAGTAGACCTCTTGTCCTCCCACATTGTCTAGTACTTCATCAGTGAAAGGTGTCGAAAATGGATCATGAAGCGATGCATCGTTGAGTTTACGCAAGTTGACACAGATCCTGATGTCTCCTTTGGTTTTCTTCTCTTGCACGACCATGGGACTAACCCACTCGCTCTCTTCTACGGGATCAATGATGCCTGCTGCTATCATCTTATCGATCTCATCCTTAACTTTTTCTTTGTAGCGCAAATTTAATCTATATGGACGTTGCTTGACTGGTCTAGCATCCTCCTTCAATGGTATCCTCATTACTCCCAGGTCTCCAACTATTCCCTTCATCTCTGTGAACTTGTTGGGAAATAGGTCCTGATAGTCATGTAGCAGATCTGCAATCTGTCCAACTGTTTCATCGTTCAAATAGTCTCCAATAGAGGAAAACTTTGGTTCCGTGTCTGTGCCAATATTGATCTTTTTAATCTTGATTGGTTCTGTGATTGCTGGGATCTGTAGCTTTGGTCCATCAACATCGTGAGTCCCTTCTAACTCTGGAATGTTGATGTTGCGAGGATCCTCATCCTCCTCCTCTGGTTCTGATGCGAAGTTATAACACTCTAGCGCCTCTTCTAACTGGATGGCCCACTCAGGTTGAGTCTGTACTGATAGGGTACAATCCTCAAATATCTTAATATTTATTACATCTAGGGCCTGATCAACATTTGGATACTCAGATTCAAAAGCGAAGGTAAGTAGAAAGCTATCTATTAAAAGTGACCATGTAGTCGTTCCCTTGCGCAATTCAGTCTCTGTGTACCAGTTCCGTGGAACTGGGTCCAAAGTGTGAATGAATCGGTGAACCCATTCATCCTCGGGAATGTCCGACCAATTCTGTTCACACGTCTGAATATGTGACCTGGGGTCACTTTCTCCTGTGTATCTCTGCTGGACATATTCTCTGTCGGTAGAGAATCTGATCGCCATCAATCTCTTAAGATCATCCCATGATGCGATATTCTCTTTATGTGCATACCACCATATTGCAGGTGTGGCTCGTACTGCAAGGTCCATAGCTACGATTCTCTACTCGTGAGGAATCTGTTGTTCAAACTGCGTGAGAAATTCCTGGTTGTCTTTTAGATAATGAAATGATGGAATGTCATTGACCTCTGCGCCAATCCATCGCAGTGACTTAGTCATGTACGCACATCTGCGCGATGAGACTTTGTAAAGTCTGTTCTGCCAGTTCTCTAGACCAACATCCGAATCCGATGCGCATGAGCTGTCACACTGCCAACTAATGTTTCCTTCTGTTTTTGGGTTGATGTAGTCGCTCTGGTTCGCAGTCATCTGATAAAGACTGTTCATGTTACGTGCCTCTTCCTCTGCTTGGATAGGTTCAATGTATCTAGGACCCTGAAGAGGATCTAACGGTGCGATGACCCGGATCTGGGCATCCTCAAAGGTCATTTGTCTTCTCTTTAAGTCGATAACAACCATGTTACCGATCGCCCAATCAATACCTAGTAGTGCTGGATATGGTCTACTATCGCCAATGATTTCTATAACTTCAAAGTCCGCAGAGCTGCGAACTCCGTCAATGTCAACTGGCACCTGTGCTAATCAACCCAAGGGTGATACTCGCTGTTGATTAGCTAATCTAAGATGGATAGGTGATCTGACTAACTTAGGGCTACCCATCTGTTCCCATGTCTACTTAGTCAGAACATTTACCTCTGATCCTAGATCTAGGATCACCTCGTCCATTTCAAATTCTCCAATTTGTGTTGTGAGTCACATCTCTCTTCCTGTTCTTGTATGTCCCATAATATTATGAACAACACACTGTGTACTTTTCACGGAAGAAGATGGCTGACACTGATCTATGAGGCGCTGAATTTATCCAATAGCTTTCTCATTTCTCATGAGTTTTAAACAGTTGCGCAGGAAGGATTGTACACTTCCTGCCAACTCGTCCTCGTCGTAAGCGCCTGATGTGGTAGCCTGCGATATCTGTTCAGGGCTAACACCACAAGGTGCTTGCTGCGGTACGCCCCGAATGGCGGTACCTGTGATCCTGATTACATAGGGTCATCAAAGAAAGTCTTAGCTTCCTGAAATGTCTGTTTATTCTTCTGTAGGTCAAGTGGTGTTGCTTTGTTAGGAGCTTTACGCACCCACTCCTGACCTATGGTATTTTCGGTATCCTGCGATGCCCCATTGGTGGAAGCACCGCTGCGAGTCACAATGTTGACTCTTGGTTCTGGTTCTACTTGCTCAGAAACAATAAGCTGGATGTTCTAGTGTACTGCTGGCTTAGGTTCTCTAATCTTAGCTATCAAGGTAGGACAGTCTTCTATAGCGTGATCGTAAGATTTGCAATAGTTACATGTGGTGGTAGGGCTCTGACAGTCCCTAGCGTAATGTCCTACAACTCCACAGTTGTAACAAGTAACTGGTCCACGACCACGGCCAAATCCTTCTCCATGGCTAAAGCCTCTGAATCCTCCTCATCCTCTGAATCCTCCTCCACGGCCACCATAAGCCGGATCATGCTGTGGTCCTGCTGCTGGACCCTGTGTTTCTGATTGGACTCTGTACAAGTCTTGCTTTGCTCCGACCATGAGATCATAGGCTTGGAAATCATGTTCATCATGGCCTACTGACTTGCAAAAGATGCAGTATAAGTTCTTAGGTGTCTGCACGTACTTCTGAAGTAGGGGGCACTGGTGGGGTAGATGTCCTCTTGTTCTGCACATTTCACACCACGGACCGTGGGTCTGTGGTAAGGGGTTAGGAGCTCCAGTTGCTAGATATTCTATAAAGACTGGACAATTATCTTTAGTATGGCCTTGTGCTTTACACTTTACACAACATATGTCTTGCGCAACCTCTTTCCCTTTCTTAAGCTCATGCATCTATATCGTGAGATTAGCCAACTGGTTTTGCAGGTTTGTCATACCTGTGCTGGTTTCAGCTAGAGGTGAAGCCTCTAGTTTCATCGCCATCTCCAACGTGTCGTCCTGCGTCTGGAGTTTCTGCTACATTAATGGTAGTCTGATGTGAGGGAGCAGTGCTGCAATAAACCATTCCTTATGCTGCTCTGGCGCAAACTCAAAGCTGACTTGGTCTATAAGGGCTTTAAATTTATGATCAAAGTCCCACATTGACTCTGTAGGTAACTGTTTGATGTCTTTGAGTTTTGTAATGCACTGTGACTCAGACCTAGGTTTCTTGAACTCTTTAATCATGGAGGTCCTGACCTGGACAAGTGTTCTGGGTACCGCTAAGGTATACTTCATATACCATGTTAAGGATCGTTCTCTCAGTGTGGTGACCAACTGTACAAGTTTACTATTGTCATCATTGATTTATTTAATGGTCCACACGGCTTCACATAGAAACCAATGATGCTCTGGGTCCTCTGCTCCTGTACCCTTAAATATAGGTAGCTTCATATCATCCCCCATTCTATTTCTACGTGGTGGATGTGGATTTGCTGTGTTACTACCACTCGGTGGTGTAGGTGGAGGTGATGTAGCAGTAGTATGTACTGTCTGGGAATTACTAGATGGGGTTCCTACGGGATTGTTCTGAGTCTCGATCTATTTTTGTGGTGTATAAGGGTGGTAAGGGATACCCCCTTCTGTTCTGTCTGTGGTACTGTGACTCTGTCTAGTGCTATCTGAACTGTCTTCAAATATGGGAGATCTGAAATCTACTTTGTATTTATTTCCACTACGTGTAAGTCCAATGTCATCAAAATCACTTTCAAACTCTTGTGACATTACTATATTTACTTATTCATCTGAAACTAGATCCATTCTTCCTTTTTCATATAACAGCATCTTAATGGACAAGTTTAAAGATTTTAGGTACTTACCGCGATATCCTTTGAAGAAGTACCATTCAACCTGGCTGAAACTTTTTCTCTGGTCGACTGCAAACTTTGTGACGAAGCCTTCTAGCACACTCATAAGCCAGAAGTCTACTGTCCTTGTAATGGGATTATCAAGGTTCTTCACGGTCTGAATCAGCTCTGGTGTCCAGACAATGTTTCTTTTCTTCTTGAATGTGTTCTTATCAGTCAACTTTGATAACCAGTCATAAAGCTCATTTCCAAAGGTCGCAAAAAATATTGCATGCAGGTCTGTAATGATATGTTTTTGTAACCAGTCCTCTGTACTCAGTCTAGGACTCTTGTTCTCTCGTTCGGAAAACTCTTTCTCCGTAGACACAACCCACTCGTTGAGTTCGTCTCTAGTAGGATGCCAACAGAACATCAGTGCTCAGTTTGTTCAAAAACGACAACGAAACCATTTGTTGGTTGTCTGGGCAGACCCGGGTTTACTATAATTAACCAACAACACCCCTATCTCATTGGCCCTTTCGGCGACAGACCGCGAACCGGCCTAAAGTCTCACCCGAAGTGATTCTAATGGGTTGACAAAAGACTCAGGTGTCTCGGTCAGGTTCTGTTTGGCATCCTATGTGTGCCTCGCAGCTCTTCTTAGCCTGCGAGATATCTCTCTCTCTACGCTACGCAGTTTCCTCTTACTCGTGGTGATTCTAATCCTTATCGCATCACCGCATCCTGGAAACACGTCACTTTCTCCTTCGCTCGGTCCTTAACCGTAGCGCACCACAGCTTCTCTGATGGTGTGATATATCCTCCCCGCGGTATCCTACCACTGCGACTCAGCGTACCTAGCATACTGGTGTTCAACTTACAGCACTCAACACATGAGACTGTTTTACATTGCGACTCTTAACTGTCTCAAGTGAAACTTAGACAGACTCCTATACAGAATACTTAAAGACTTCAACCTGCATGTATCCTGTTATTATGCTGTGAACTGAATAACATACACATACCTTTACTGTAAGCAAAGTTCATGTAATGAATGACAGATATAACAAGCACATACAATCACATGAATCAATCACACAACGCTCAGATTTTACGTGGTTCACTTCCAGGGTAGAAGCTACGTCCACAGAACTATGTTTCTATATTATAACTTGAGAGAGGTACACAGTTCTGCTGCACCGTATATGCAGCTAGAGATCTTCTGGGTAACTCCGCAAAAAGCCTGAGCCCTTCTCTCATAGATCTCTTCTCTATATTGCCTTCTTACAATATACTCTTACTCTCTCTCTCTCTCTCTCTCTCTGTCAATCCCTGCGGATTGTTACAATACAAAATACAATGAACTAACAGACTACTGGTAATCTGACTAGTTGGATGGCCTAAAATGCTCAAAATGCCAACCTTTTACACTACAAAATGCATCCCTTTATAGGCAACCCGAAGGTCTCTCCATTACAACAATGTGGGCCTATCCCAACAGTAACCCAAACCCTAATTAGTGACCGTCGGCATATTTGTACTTGGGGTAGCCTCTTTCCATCACACCACTGCTCTCTGCAGTCTTCCATGCTTCCTGGCGCTAACCATGGGTACTATGCACTGCTTCCCTTCTTCTGTCCTTCATCTTCAATACCTTGGCCTCGTCGCTCCTTTTCCTTTATGAGGGTAGCTGAGCCCTCCTGTCTTCGCCGCTGCCTTCAATGCAATGGTTGAGCTCTCTCTTCTCGGCTGCTCAGGTGCTGTCGTCTCCTTTGACTTTGCTATTCCAACAGCCACGTTTTTCGGCTCTGCTCTGTAGCTAGAAACATGCTACGGCATCGTAGCTTTACCTTATCTCTTCATTTTGACCAAAGCTATCTATCCGCCAAAATGGCAGCTTTTCCTGTAGCTGCAGGACTCTGCTCCAACAGACAGTATGCAAAACCTCTTGTGTAATGGCTAAAAGTTCTATAATTTTTCTGTTTTTTAAGAACCCAAATTGTTGGGGAGAGATAAACTTGTCCAAAAAAGGCTTTAGGCGCAGAGCAGCAACTTTGGAGATCAGTTTGTAGACAAGATTACAAAGGGAGATAGGTTTGAAATCTGCAAAGGTGATGGGATTCTCTTTCTTAGGGATGAGAGCAATGAAGGTAGAGTTCAGAGAAGGTAAAAGTTCACTCCCCAGAAGATTCAAAAAAGGCCAAAAGTTCACTCCCCAGAAGAACAAAAAAGGCCAAAAAAAATTGCACTGGCCAGCCATCTAGACCAAGTGATTTATCCTTCTTAAAATATTTTAAAGCCAATTCTACTTCCTCCAGAGAAATCTGGCAAGTGAAACTCTCCATCTCCTCTTGGTGAAGAAAGGAGGGGAATAAACGAATAACCTTCAGCTGGGCCTCTATGTTGGTCTGATTATCATCTTTGAAAATATGCGAGAAATACCTTACCCCCAAAGCCTTAAGACCATTGTCATCTTCTATCATATTTCCTCGTTCATATTGAAGACCCCAAATGGTGTTATGATTCTTTCGAGCAGATGCTACTGAATGAAAGAAAATTGTATTGGTGTCACCCAGAGAAGCCCATGTCATTCTACTTTGTAACATGGCAGATCGAAGTTCATGATCCAACAAATGCTGCAACTCCTCTCTTGGAGCCGAGAACCTGATGTTTTCTTGGGAGCTAAGTAATCCTGTGACCGAGAATTCCAAAAGATTCTTGATTTCTTCTTCAATAAAAATGATCTTTTCTTTCATCTCCAGGGTCTTCTCTCACGTCCAACATTTGACCTTCCTTTTCATAAGGTGAAGCTTCATTGAGAGATCATCCATCTTAAAAGTAGGATCACCATAAGGAAGATAGGGCCATTCAGCTCTAACCATCTTGACAAAATCATCATCGAACAACCAGGAATGATTAAACTTAAAAGGGAAAGAACAGGAGATAGAATCTTCTAGCCATTCCAAGAGAATAGGACAATGGTCAAAGACCGCAGATGGAGAAGACCAGACCCTATGCCTGGGGAGAAGGTCGATTAAGTTTAAGGAAATTAAGAATCTGTCAAGTCTTTTGCAGATGCCCTCATCCCCTGATCTGCCATTTCGCCAGGTGGGCCCAGCATAAAGCGGGGCAACATCCACGAACTAATAATCAGAAAAAAGTTGAGTGAAGAAGGGGCCTAGAGGGTCGATATGGGCCTTATTACCCCATATTTCAGATGCATTCAAAGTGAGATTTAAATCTCCCACAAGAATTAGATTAGGAAGGGAGAGAAGGCCACCCCTGAAAACCGTAGTCCAAAAGGAATCATGATGTAGATAAGGGTCATGATAATTTAAAATGGAAAGAGAGATAAGAGAGCCCCTGAAACGAGCTTTGAGAAGGATGCCTGCCAAAGTTCGATAGGATTTGCACCAGACTCTAAGGGGGTTCCAGCCCGAGAGGATACCCCGCAAGAGACCCTTAGCAAAGCTTTGAAAATGCTAACAGAGCTGGGTAAGTACTGTTCATGGTTTCTTGCAAGAGGATTATATCAGGCGAGATAGAAGTAAAAAGACGTTGGAGGCTCTTTTGTTTAGCCGCGCTCCCCAAGCCCTGGACATTTAGAGTAAGAATTTTCATTAGGAAGCACTGGGAGTGGTTGACTGAGCTCTAATGACCCGAGAGGAGGAAGCCGACAGATGCCTCGCTGCAATTTTAAGCCTTGAGGACAAAGGAGTATACAAAGGAGTACCAGAGGCCATGTCCGATACTAGGAGAGAGCCTTTTTTCTTTTTTTCTGATAGTAACATTTTCAAACCGGATGGAATCTAACGACAAGACAGAGGGAGAGAGAGGATTTTTTGCAAAGAAAATTTCCAATTATTTTTGAAGTGATGGGTCAGCAAAAGAAGGAGAAGAAACAAGACTGCGAGGAGGGGAAGTAATGTCAGGAAAACTAGGTCCTACTAGAGGAGGAAAATCAGAGTCAGAGAAGATATAGGCTGGCTTGGAGGAAGAAGGAGGAGTTGAGTCCTAAGGAGGAGGAAAAAGGGATAGAGGGGGTGATGCGTCAGAAGGGGAAGCCGAGAGGGGGCCAATCAAAGGAGATTCAAGGGAAGCAACAGGCGCAGAAACCACCAAAGAGGTAGGGATAGTGGTAATGCTCTCCAAATAATCCAAAAGAAGGAGTTCTTGATCTGAAGCATCTCTAAAAAAAGAGCAGGCATTAGAATAAATACCTTTAGACAAAGGAGCTCACGATGGAGAGGAGGGACAAAGTGTGTTTTCACCCAGAAGGGAGGGTGGTGACTGCCATGCCAATGGTGAGTGATGAGTGCTTGGGGTAGCTGCACCTTAACGAAGAACCGGATAGTCCCTTCACAAATGACCCACTTCCCTACAATGACTGCAGCGAAAAGGGATGTTGAGATAATCTAAGTGCTGAGAGATCAAGCGTTCTTGACAAAGTATCTCAACTTCTGTCGGGAGACCCTCTGAGATATCCATTTCTACCAAAATATTGACCATCCTTTTGTCAAAGGAGTGCATAAAATCCTCCTCCACCGCAACGAAATGACCAATAGTATTGGCTATGCCTTCCAAAAGGCTGTGACTCCATAGAGGAAATGGTAGAGCAGGAAGTAAAACCCACAAGTGCCTTTTCTTAACCCTCTCCCTAAGGGGGTCAAAATTAGCATGCCAACGGCTAAGAACTAGAGATCCCTCACCAATTCGCCAAAGTGAGTTTAAAACAGTCGTGGCATGTGCATCCTCTAGGAAGACAATTACCATCCAGCCCTTGGTGAGAAAACTGATCATAGGCACATAGGAAAAGAGCGGCTTCTAGTTCTTCGTTTCCCATGCAATCCAGTCCTTTTTCCCCAGCTGACAGTACTCAAGTCTACCTATAAGAGCCCGAGAACAAAGAGCTTCCATGCGTTCCATATATATATCTCTAACCAAAACAAATCTGAGCTTCCCCTTGAGCACTTTGTGAGCTTTTGGTTTTCTTCTTCTCCGAGAGTGCGCAAGAGTGGACTGAAAATCACTCGTCGAAGAGGGATAAGCCCCATCCTTAATTCCCATCATGGGACCAAAAATGACAGTCCTCGACAACGTAACCCCAACACCCAAAATTCAACAAACTCAAGTTACCAAGGTTTAGTGCAAACAAACCCTAAGGGTTGAGACCCGGTAAAGAAGCAGGAGTACACCCACAAAAACAAATCTAGAAACCCCAATGTTGAAGGAACGGTGCAGAACCCATGTGAGTTAGATAAAAAAACCTAGATTAGCTGACAAGAAAGGATGATGGTCAGAACCCTAAAAGGGAATAGAAATCATGAAAACTACCCAGGAGAAAAAAGAAAGGACAAGGTCAACTCCGTGAGTCACGGGCTTTCCCAAAGGTGGCAGAGAATGCCAAGCGACATAGAAGAAAAAACCCGCCACCCCCCATGAAGTAGAAAAAACAACCACGACCCCGAAAACCCTGCTTAGTGCAACCAGGAACTAGCTGATAAACCAAATAAGAATTCCCACTTTTTTAGTCACTGGTTGGTACTAGTCCTCTGTGAAGGAGGACGGAATCCAGTGGCAGGTTCCCAAACAGGTGCAAGGTGAAGGAGCATAAACAAAACCAAAACCGAAAGAATGAATTCAGAACCCCACGAAGAGAAAGAAAGGGCCAAGCCTAGGGACCTTCGCCACCCCAAGAGTAAAGCGACACAGAAACCCCTGAGTAAGACAAAAACCGAGGCTGGAGGGAGCAAAAACACAGGGTGAGGCCGTCGATTCAGGAAATCCCAGGTAAAAGAGTCAGTCCTGAAACCCACCATAGAGACGAGCTCGCAGAGCATAGACCGCAGGAAGGATTAGACGTTCAAGCTGCCAAACCCTAATCGCCATCGCCCAGGAAGGATCTAATTTGTAAAATATGTAAAGAAGAAAGTGCAACTCTATGCATGTGGAAACCACTTAAGTTAGGTTAGGTTTGACTAAGTAAGCACCTAGGATTATTACATGAGGGATGTTCCAGGGAATAAGGGGGGCTTTTTACAATGTGTATACAAATTAGTTAATTATTTTAAAAGTGTATATTCATAATTGGATAACAATCAATCGCTGCTAATTATAAATATTATTTACTTTTATAGAAGTTAGTTTAATTTGTGTAATTGTTTAATTTTTTTAAAAATATTGTGTATATAAATTGTTAGTTTGATAGAGAAATATTTTTCTTAGTTTTATTGAAATAATAATAATAAAAATATTAATATTTTTAATTTTATTGATCATTATGTTTTTATGTTTAAAAAAATTTGATAATGTTGATATGTCATAAAGGTTTGAGTTAAACATGTATAATTATATTTAATATGTCAAATTTATTTTATATTAACTTTTATTTTAAAGTTAAGAAAAATTTTGTGCATTTTTAGCGAAGTTCGTAGCGTTTAGATATCATAAAGTTTCAAATCAATATCGGTGATGGTGGTTAATTTACTAGGGACTTACCATCTTGTTACTACTTAAAGTTAGTTCCTCATTCATCTTTACAAGATAGTGAATATAAGGGTAGAATGCCACGGAGAGCATCATTAGGGTTTAAACTACTCCATTTTAGCTTGAGCAAGCACCCACCATTGGAAAAAGGAATTATTATTAATTCTTTGTTGAGTTATTTAGTCACTAAATTACTTAGCCAATTAATAAGATTATGAACCACACATGTGCAAGATATTATATATAAAACATTCAAAACCACATAAATGTACTTGGTACCTGTTATCTAACCCATAAGCACAAAATTCACCATAGTAATCTTATTAATTGTATCATAAAATAAGATTGTAAAACCACTCCAAATCTTGTTTTAGAATGGATTTTTATAATAACGTATTAAACGATCATGTTATAAAATATAAAATATGGAATAGACCACAATAATTAAAAGACAAGTCAACAACATTAGGATATTTATATATACAAACACTTACTTTTGCCAACATTATGATATTTATATATACAAACACTAACTTTTGCCAACATTATGATATTTATATATACAAACACTAACTTTTGCATACCTTATTACCTTATTGTCATCACTCTTCGTGCTCAAAGATGAGTAGTCACAAAATTCATTCCTTCAGCATCACTTACAAGGTTCACTCCTTCAACGTCACTCCTTGTGCTCAAAGATGAGTAGTCACAAAATTTACTCCTTCAGCATCACTCCTTGGAACAATAGCATACAAAGGCATTTAGGAAATGCATTATTTTTCTTCAAGGCATAGTGTGCAATATAGAAATAATGCATTTAGGAAATGCATTATTTTTCAGAACCCCACGAAGAGAAAGAAAGGGCCAAGCCTAGGGACCTTCGCCACCCCAAGAGTAAAGCGACACAGAAACCCTTGAGCAAGACAAAAACCGAGGCTGGAGGGAGCAAAAACACAGGGTGAGGCCGTCGATTCAGGAAATCCCAGGTAAAAGAGTCAGTCCTGAAACCCACCATAGAGACGAGCTCGCGGAGCATAGACCGCAGGAAGGATTAGACGTTCAAGCTGCCAAACCCTAATCGCCATCGCCCAGGAAGGATCTAATTTGTAAAATATGTAAAGAAGAAAGTGCAACTCTATGCATGTAGAAACCACTTAAGTTAGGTTAGGTTTGACTAAGTAAGCACCTAGGATTATTACATGAGGGATGTTCTAGGGAATAAGGGAGGCTTTTTACAATGTTTATACAAATTAGTTAATTATTTTAAAATTGTATATTCATAATTGGATAACAATCAATCGCTACTAATTATAAATATTATTTACTTTTATAGAAGTTAGTTTAATCATTATGTTCTTATGTTTAAAAAAAATTGATAATGTTGATATGTCATAAAGGTTTGAGTTAAATATGTATAATTATATTTAATATGTCAAATTTATTTTATATTAACTTTTATTTTAAAGTTAAGAAGAATTTTGTGCATTTTTAGTGAAGTTCGTAGCGTTTAGATATCATAAAGTTTCAAATCAATATCGGTGATGGTGGTTAATTTACTAGGGACTTACTATCTTGTTACTACTAAAAGTTAGTTCCCCATTCGTCTTTACAAGCTAGTGAATATAAGGGTAGAATTGCACAGAGAGCATCATTAGGGTTTAAACTACTCCATTTTATCTTGAGAAAGCACCCACAATTGGAAAAAAGAATTATTATTAATTCTTTGTTGAGTTATTTAGTCACTAAATCGCTTAGCCAATTAATAAGATTATAAACCACACATGTGCAAGATATTATATATATAACATTCAAAACCACAGAAATGTACTTGGTACTTGTTTCTAACCCATAAGCACAAAATTCACCATAGTAATCTTATTGATTGTATCATAAAATAAGATTGTAAAACCACTCCAAATCTCGTTTTAGAATGGATTTTTATAATAACGTATTAAACGATCATGGGTTCTTTAGCATCACTCTTCTTGCTCAAAGATGAGCAGCCATAAAGCTCATTCCTTCAACGTCACTTACAAGGTTCACTCCTTCAACGTCACTCCTTGTGCTCAAAGATGAGAAGTCACAAAATTTACTGGACTTCAACATCACTCCTTGGAACAATAGCATACAAAGGCATTTAGGAAACGCATTATTTTTCTTCAAGGCATAGTGTGTAATATAGAAATGGTATGGTAGTTGTGGCATCTTTGGCTATATGCATTATCTTGGTTGTCATAGCACAAGATGCCAATAAAAAAGCATGTAATAATTGTCATTTGAAATTCAAAGATTGCCATCACTAGCACTATAAGTAGAATGATAAGGAATGTCATTTGAAATTCAAAGATTGCCATCACTAGCACTATAAGTAGAATGATAAGGTTGTTGCTGTAATACGCTATGTTCCCACATAAGTAGTTGAATGCCCAACCTTACTACATATGGGTTCTTGAAAAGATCACCCTATTGTTTTTTAGTGATATTTTTTATTTATTTTCTATATGTCATAATTAGTATATATGACACTTTATTTAGAAGACCAATGCATTGATTTTCAAGCTCATCCTCATCATAGAGGCTAGTTGTCCCATTTGCTTGATTTTAAATGAATAAATGTTTAATACCTAATTTATATTTATATATTCCTTTATTCTCTAATTGTGTTTCTCACATTACAACAAGTCTTCCATGATATGCAATGCACTTTGAATAAATAGCATGCATGGATACTATAACAAAGAAACAATCTATTAAAGATTCAGATAGTGAATATATGCATTGGCTAATGTAAGTTTCTGGAGTCCTTATGGAATGTAGAGTTTATAGCAAAATATCATAATATTCTAAATATTTCTACATAAATATTTGTATGCCTATATAAACTATAGCATAATATAAATTCCATTGCAATTAGAGTTATTAATGTTAAAAGTAAAAAGTATCATTACTTCACATCAACATTAGCAGTGCATTAACATCAAATATTTATTCTTTAACACAAAAACTAAAAATTTAAAATATATAACACAAAAACTAAGACATTTCAGGTTTTTTTTCCTTTGATTGTAATGTTGAATAGACGTTTCAGTTTTTACCGGTTTAAATTTTGATATGGTTGATAGAATTTTATTCAAAAATTTATATAAAAGTAAAAAAAAAAACAAATCCAGATGGTGATAGCTTTATGGCTGAGAGGTCATTCAACTTTGGACATCTTGTCAACACCTACCATATATTATAATTCTATGCCCAGCTTGATTTTGATTTTGAGCTTCGGTTGTATTGCCTTTTTAGGTTTTGAAATGGACAGTATGTGAAATTGGGTTGTATTGCTTTTTAAGTTTTGAAATTTACAATATTTGAAAGTTGATAGGAAAATAAATTATTTATTTATTTGTTATTTGTTTTTATATATAGTTGTAATTTTTTATTGAGGTTGTCTGCCATGCTATAAAGTCAGTCATTCATATGTATCACTTAAGAGTTATTTATGTATTAGCTAAAAGTTATTTTATATATAATTTTTTTATTTTATAATTACTCACAGATGTAGGTAGTTAGATAGGTAATGAAGCTATGTTTTCTCAAGCATTATCTTGGGATTTGCTAAGAGGTTGAACAAGGTGTTGGAGATAATGGCTTCGTGAGAATTTGAGACCCTATGTAATATCAACTCATTGAAGGTTCATTGATTATCAAATAATAGGAGTAGCACGATTAGTGACATTACCAACCATATCTACAATTGTCATGTGTGATTCTCTTCTCAAGTGGTAAAATCCAAGAGAGTGAACTAATTTAGGAAGTAATTTTAGGAAAGGTTCAAAAAGTGGAAGATAAACCCTTCCACTTAGGGGAAAAGGAAATAGAGAAAGAAACTTCGTAGGAGGAGTAATGGATAAGTAAGAACAACCCTTTAGTTGAAAAAAGGTTGCTAGGTCCCTATATCTATAGTGGAGTTGCAAAAAAAATAGCAAGATAATTAGAGTGAGGAAACACAACACCATGAGGAGGGAAATCAAAGATTAAGTACTTGAAAGGGAAGTGGTGTCCCCACCAAAGTTTTGGGAGAAACTAGGAAAACTAAGATGGAGTAGAGGCAAGCCACTAAATAAATTGAGAACTTAATCTTGTTTAATGCACCTACAGTTGATTTAGAAACATAATGAACTAAGTAGAGATTTATCAAAGAAAAAAGATAAATGTGGAGTTTGTTAACCTCTTTCTCTTTGATGATCTAATTAGCTACTTTCATTAAAGTAAAGAGATGCATCAATGAAAGAATGTACACCTAATTAATCTCATTTTCTACATACATTTGTATATGGATGCTTTTGTGAAGGTGGGCAACACTTTTGTGAGAATGAATCATAAACATTTGATAGCCTAAGTATGTTGAATTTTTTATCTCTAATTTCTTCGAACTAAATCTTAAATATACATAAATGTATATAGTGTACCTTACATAAATTAATTGGTAGAAATTAATCTTGTGTTGTCAACGTGTTTTCTAGGTTTGTTCATCTTCCATCACCAATCCCAACCTGAGCTCTATCATGTCAATATCTCTAGATTTTGTATCTACCCACGGTTATCCTATAAGACATTTAAGTGAATGTCGATATGCAAGTTAAGTCGCTATGCAAGTTAACTTTTAAAGAATTTTTTGGGTTTTACAAAGTGTTTTGATGCCCAGGACTAATTCTTAGATCTACGTTTACACTCTCTCTATTGATGACATTTGATCTAGGTTTCGAATCTCTCATATTATTATTCCCTGAATTGAGTATTTACTCAAGAACTTTGCATCATCTACATCTTACGGAAGAATTTTGCAACAACAAGAAATTGTATAGATGAATTTTACATGGATTTAATCCATGGAAAACACTTTTCAAGGTGAAGAAAACCCTAACACATTGTAGGCATATAATAGTTAATGGTACAACATATAATTTGTGCAAAGGGTTTGTACATGGCTTAAATGCATGTTGTTGAATTCTTATAGCCTATATATACATATTTCCCATTGAACCTTATATTTTTTGTACAAATTGATTAGTTTTGGCTAGCTTTGAAAATAAATAATTGAAATTATTTCTCTGGATTTCTCGAGTCAAAATTACTCAATAGCAATTCTATAATCTATCAAAATATATCAGCATAATAAGTAAATGAAATATCTGTGTTCACATTATTTTGAATGACATTTTTATTTATTTTTAACAATCGGAATTGGGTTCTAAATACATATACACTAGCACAACCACAAGTGAAGTGGTAGGTGAATGTCGATAGGCACATCCAGCTAGTTAGTTTTGTGAAGATAGTCGGCGATTAAACAAAGGATAAAATATATAATTTTATATCCATTATTCATACTGGATTGTTAGAGTTAGTATAATCACAAAACTAATATTATTTAATAAAGAAAACTAATATGAAAAAAAACAAAAACAAATTGTTACCTGTTTGTTTAACCACCCTTTAACTGAAGCTTATTTAACTATTAATCAATATGCATTTAAGCATAACAAGATACTACGACCATGAAATGAATCATTGTTATGCACTTGTTGTACTTGGATTAATCTTGTTGATCAACTCAAGCATTTCCAAAATATGAGATAATATCTAAATTTCTATTGGCATAACTAGATGCCAGTATTATGTGGTACACATGTTACAACACTTGATAGGCATATAATAGTTAAATTGAGTATTTACTCAAGAACTTTGCATCATCTACATCTTACGGAAGAATTTTGCAACAACAAGAAATTGTATAGATGAATTTTACATGGATTTAATCCATGGAAAACACTTTTCAAGGTGAAGAAAACCCTAACACATTGTAGGCATATAATAGTTAATGGTACAACATATAATTTGTGCAAGGGTTTTTACGTGGCTTGAATGCATGTTGTTGAATTCTTATAGCCTATATATACATATTTCCCATTGAACCTTAAAAATTTTGTACAAATTGATTAGTTTTGGCTAGCTTTGAAAATAAATAATTGAAATTATTTTTCTGGATTTCTCGAGTCAAAATTACTCAATAGCAATTCTATAATCTATCAAAATATATCAGCTTAATAAGTAAATGAAATATCTATGTTCACATTATTTTGAATGATATTTTTATTTATTTTTAATAATTGGAATTGGGTTCTAAATACATATACACTAGCACAACCACAAGTGAAGTGGTAGTTGAATGTCGATAGGCACATCCAGCCACTTAGTTTTGTGAAGATAGTCGGCGATTAAACAAAGGCTAAAATATATAATTTTATATCCATTATTCATACTAGATTGTTAGAGTTAGTATAATCACAAAACAAATATTATTTAATAAAGAAAACTAATATGAAAAAACAAAAACAAATTGTTACCTATTTGTTTAACCACCCTTTAACTGAAGCTTATTTAACTATTAATGAATATGCATTTAAGCATAACAAGATACTACAACCATGAAATGAATCATTGTTATACACTTGTTGCACTTTAATTAATCTTGTTGATCAGCTCAACCATTTCCAAAATATGAGATAATATCTAAATTCCTATTGGCATAACTAGATGACAGTATTTTGTGGTACACATGTTACAACACTTGATAGTTGAAATTAAAAAATACAACAAAGATTCTAGTCCAGAGAGGTTCAATTCGGTTTCAATAAAACGCTGGTTTGATACTGAATCATCTTCCATTTTCAAACACTTACTACAAGTGCATACATTAAATTCATATTTTTCATGGCCACCTTTCTATTTGCAAAAGGCCTTTCAATTATTGAAATAGGAACGATGTCTCCCTTTTTCAAGTGGAATCATAATAACTTGTTGTTCATGTTAACAACATTTCTCTCCTTCCCAATAAAATTCATAGATTTCTTGTCCTGAATACACATTAAGATTTTCCTTGGGAACATCAAATCCAATTTGAAGCATGAGGCGATAAAATCAAGCAACTTAGATAATCGTTGCATAGTCATAACTCTCATTATTTTTCTCGCAACTTCCTTCCTCTCCTTCTCCTTGTTATTCATCTAAAGAAACTTTTGCAAATATAAAGATTCTTAATTTAGTCCCATTAATTCACCACTTGGATTTGCTTAGAATATCGTCCATTAGTTTATGTTTTTGTTTATGTGTTTACCGTCTATGATTTTATCTCGATTGTTAATTCCATCCATCCAATGGGATGGATGGAGGGAATAAAAAAACATGATAAGGATGGCCTTTTATTGTATTGTTATTGTCGCTTGTTGCTATCTTTGTGTGTTTTCTTCTATTTCATTTCCCAACCTAGGTGCATCCTTCCGGCTCAATCATACTTTAGTATATGATGAAAAATGAGAACCTTGTAAGTCCCTTCTCTTGCTTCCATGAGAAATATTCTTCCGTCTACTGGTTTTTAAGGAACTATTATTTTGCGCATTTGTTATTTGCACCGTGTATTCTATACAATTTTTTTTGTGAATCGGGTACCAAATCCAGCACTGCTAGCCCCTCTCCAAGCATGAATGGTTTAAATAATTTGAAGTTTTCATCATTCATTATGGATAGAAGTTTTCATCTTTCATTAGGTTCAACTTGATTGAGTTGCCCCTAGTGTGTTGTATGATCTTGAAAGGGCTAGATACCAATGAGGTTTCAATTGTTTTCTCTTTTGAAAATATCATTGTTTAAATGCAACCACACAATATCTCCAACCTTGAAAGTATGAATAGTTCTACTATTTAGTGAGCTTTCTGTGGTTGTTCTTGTACCTTCTTGTGGATTTATTATATTCTTTTGATGAATTTGAGTGCTTCGTTGAATCATCATCTGCACTTTTTATCGTATCAAAATATTTTTCAAGAGAACATATCAAGTTGTAAAATTTGAAATTCAAGTGATGTTGAGTAGAATCCTTTGCTCATTTATATTTTCATAACCTCTTTTGTAAATCATCTCTCTAATACTCTTCAAATTAGGATAGTTACAAAAAAATTACAAAAAAGGATTACCACTAAAAAATATAAAAAATACATCTAATAAATAAGAATGATTAAGGTTGCTTAGTTGAAAGGTTAAAAAACATATTTTCATAGCTATAAAACATGCATAGTTATAAAAGGTGTGCATCAATTCACAAGTGGAAAAATATTTTTCATGTGATTTTAAAATGAAAGGAAACAAGTACATCTATTGAACTTGAAACTAGCATGGAACAAATCAATTTATAAAATTGGGAAAATATAAGTGTCACATTAATTAATACATCAAATGTTGTGCATTATGGTGACCTCTAAAACACTAGATAGAGTAGTAGAGAGTTAGAGTTATGGCTCAAGGAATAACAATACTTCACATATTATTATTACACCAGTTGTCGCCTCTAAGAATTATTTGACTACAAAATCAACTCAAAAAATTCTATAATCAAGGAAAATTCATGACAATCTATATAGATTTACAAAGAAGACAATGATACTTCATCATGCATTTTTAATTTGAATAGTTGTAATTTTAATGAAAACTTGGCATTTACATCCTTTTCCCCAAATATTTGATTCAATTGTACCCACATTTCTTTAGAGGATTTTTCCAAATCTATTAGGTGTAGTTGGGAATCTGCAAGAGGCAGTCCAAGAATGGACTTGGCTCTATCCTCTATTTTCTCCCATTCAATTAATTTCCTGGGATCTATAGGTGCCTTCTCTATACCTTTCACTATTTCCCATAAATTCTTATGCATCATTTGAAGTTGTACTTTTACTTTCCAAGTATGGAAGTTAAAACCATTAAAATTTTCCAATGCAATATTCTCAATATCAACAAAAAATTTAATCAGAAAATGAATACCTCTTTTCTAATAGCAATTCTCCTGCGATCTGGCTTCTTTGAGTGATGGAGGTTTTGGCCGGGCAGCAGTAGTAGCAAACAGAGTCTCCACACAGCAGCTTCACGGTCTTTCCACTGCAACAACAATATATGCCTTAGGAACAATACAACTACCTCTTCACAGCTTCTCGCAACCGTTGCCTTTGTGTAGGCAGACGCCCCTCCACGATGTAGACTGATGACTACACTCTACACAAGGCACTCGCAACTCCTGGACAGCTCAACCTCGGCTCTGATACCAAGTTGAAATTGGAAGTATTAAGCACACACATAAACTGGTGATTGTATTACACTTCATAAACAGAGATACATCACACTTAAATAAGTGTTGTGAGATCCAACTTATTCCACTTTTGGAGGAAGAGGTTGAGAGAATCTCTCAACAACCTCCAGCTAACCCAACCCAATCCCTAAACTCTAGGATGTATCATAATGAGGCATTATCTCTAACAAGGTTAAGAGATGAGTCATTGGAGTACAACTACACATTCATCTAATAGTTTTTTTATTACCATGTTTTAATTACCAAGTTCATCTAAATTTAATTTAATAGTTGTATCACCATTGGAGTTAACCTAATAGTTATCCAATATAACTATTAGCAATGGGCCTAATGGTTAAGAACATATGTTTCCTCTTAGAAGGTCACAGGTTCAAATCCAAAGGGGTAGGGTCTGTACACCTCTTTAGACTTTAGATGTTAAATCCCTCCAACTAATAGAGTTTAGCTTAATACGTTTTAATGACTACACTTTCCATTAAATTAGTTTTTTTAGATACAATAAAAATTTATCTAGTCCATTTGGCTTTTGCATTTTACATATGGAAAATGACAATAGAGTGAAATTTGGCAAACCTTTTGTAAAAATATTGGCAAATTTCCACTCTTTGAAGATTAAAATTTGTTAAAAAAAAAGATTTTCTTTAATATTAGTTAATTTATAAGCACTAAACTAGCTTATAAAATCTAAATTATATTACGAAATTTTGGTGAATAAATTATTTTTTGTAATTTATAATCTATTTTCTATGCTCAATTTTTTCTCATCTTTAGAATAAAATGAATATTTTTATATTTATGAAGTGTAAATGAATATTTTTGTATTATAATTATTTAGGATTTTTTGGGTATATTTGTATGTACCCGTTTGTATTCATATTCAAATCTTATTACTATGTTAATTAGGCATTTATATTTTTTTAAGTATTATTTGTTACATATTATTTTGCTTTAGTTTAGAAAGTGGTTGAAAGGGTGGTTGTTGTGTGAAGGTCGAACCACTGCCACTTGATTTAAAAAGAAGATTGAGGTACAAATGTTCGAATTTCTTATCTTATTTTCTTAGAGGAGTATAGGTAGTAAGACAAGTAATGAAGCTATGTTGCCCCAACCGTTATCGTTGGTTTTGTAGGAGTTTGAATAAGGTGTTGAAGACAATGGCTTTATGAGAATTTAAGGTTTTGTGAAATATCAGCTAGATAGCTCGAAGGTGTGTTGATTATCAAACAATAGGAGTAGCATGGTTAGTGACATTACCAACCATATCTACAATTTCCATTCATGATGATTCCTTCTTTTAGAGGTAAATGCCAAGAGAAAGAACAAATTTACGAAGTAGTTTTAGGCAAGGTTGAGGAAGTGGAAGAGAAACTCTTCCACCCAGGCGAAAACACACTGAGAGAAAGAACCTTCCTATGAGGAAGAATGAATAGGTAAGGACAACCCTTTAATTGGAAAAAAAATGCTTCTTGGAAATCCGTAATGGAGTTGCAAAAAAAATAGCATGACAGTTAGAATGAGGAAACACAATACCACTGAGAGGGAAATCAAAGAATAAGTCGAAATATGGGTAAATATATTGACAAATCCAAGCCCAAACCCCCTATGTTCTTATGTGTCGGGATCTGTGTTGAAGTCAACCTGGAGAAGGGTCTCCCAAAGGCCGTCAACCTCTCTATGGAAGGTTGGAATCACTTGCAGATTGTCGATTATGAGCAAATTCCCTTCAAATGCAAAGTCACGTGTAAAGTATGCCATGAATACGGGAACTTTGCAAAAAAAATTCCAAACAAAACAAGGAATGGAGTAGAATAGAATCCAGGAGAAGGATGGAATGAAGTCAACAGAAAGAAAGACACCAAATCAACCTCCCTCCAAGTGTATCCCACGACTAACAAGAAAGAAATAGGTTCCAGGTTCCAGGTTCTCTCAAGCGAAGGCAATGAAGATGGAGACATGACTGAAGCTAAAAATACTCAAACTCCAAACGACGCCCCAAATCCAAAAGAAGACCCTCCAAGAACTGCTCGGGAAATAATATCATATTTGAGGAGTGATCCATTCAGTCTCATTAATCTTAACCTTCCAGGAAATTTCTATATTGTTGAATGCAGAAATACTCACAGTTTTGAAGAAGGAGAAAATTGTGCATCTACCATCTCGGTGGAGCGCACTCTTGGATCTGATATGAACTTATTTGGATTTGATATGATCTTATTTGGATCTGATCTGATATTAGTTGGTTCAAGTTTTAAGTTTCAAGAGATTTCAGTAAGGCTTTTAGTTGTTTTCATCAATTTTGCTGTGAAGAATCAAGTACCACGAGTCTCTCTCAAAATTGTTGTTGGGAATTTGATTTCATTTTTATCTCATGAATTTGATGATATTATATTTATGAATTATTGGTTATTTTTGAAGCTATATCAGATTATGGATCTCAATCATTCACTCTCCACATCCCATGGCTTCTCTACCTTTGATCATATACTCATCTCCTCATCGAACTAGTAAATATGGAGACATTATGCATCCACCTCGACACTTGCTCCTAACATTGGAGCTAATTTTACCTCACATGGTTTGATGTTCAAGACTGCAATATATCAGTTGTGTAGGTTTTCTTCACATGGTTAGAATTCTCAAGCTC
>LPNX010216376.1:668817-712797 GCA_001517045.1 Pseudotsuga menziesii | reverse complement strand
AATGGAGAGTGCGACAACATGACAGTTGTGAATATTATATTATATAGTGTATAATGAAACATTGTGATAGGTGTGAATATTATATGGCATAGTGCAAAGTGTGAAGAAGTGACTATTATCTTGCATAGTGTAAAATGTGCAAAATTGAATATTGTCCTGTGCAGAGCAGAGTGCGATAGAGCAGAATGTGACAAACAAAAGAGGGAAAAGTGAAGATTGTCTTGCATTGAGAAGACTGCTACAAAGTAGAGTGTGATAGAGAAAAATGCGATGGTAGTGAAGATAGTATTACACAATGAAAAGTGCATAGAGTAGAGTTCGAAATACCATAGTGTGACTATATTAAATATTTTCTTGTGTGACAGAACAAAGTGTTGCAAGTGAAGTGACATGTGATATATCATTACACAATCGATGGAGTTGGTGCTTCCTTCCAATTGGTTCTAGAGAATGCAAGGATTTGATGCTTCCTTATTGTTGGTGCTGAAGAATTCAAGGAGTTGGTGCTTCCTTCAAGTTGGCATTGAAGAATCTAGAGAGTAGGTGGTTCCTCCTTGCTTGTACTAAATAATATAGGGATTTAGTGCCTCCTATCAATTTTTTCTTGTAAACTTAGAAGATTGGTTTCTTTAGTAGATAGGTTTCTACAAATATTTGTAATCATTAATTATAGAAAGAATACCTTTATGTGGTTTTCTCCCTTATTTGGTTTCCACATTAATATCTTGTGTCTCTTGTATTGTGCATTTTTGTTGGTTGTTGCTCAATGTCATTGAAGGATAATGTGAATGGTAAATACGTTTTGAAAGTGTAAAATATATCCTATACTAATACACCTCCATCTTAGTATAGCTATATATTCCAACACTACTCCCCTTTTGAAATTTAAACATTTGCCAAAATTAACAAGAAATGGGACAACTTCCATTAATGAACATCTAATCACATTTTAAAATTCCTATTATAAAATTGGTGCTATTGATAATTATACTTGCATGTCCCTTTTTGTTAACTCATTGGAAGCAAAGTAAATCATTAACTTTTTCAAACTGCCTCCTAAATCATTTTCCACTCAGCTAAAATTGTCTATTGGTTTACGTCAACCTACATGTATCCCCAAAGTTAGAGAGGTCTACTTAAAATTTATAATAGTTTGACCTTTAATCAAGGTGAAACAATAAAAGCTTCCAACCTCATATTCACCAATATCTATAATTAGATCCTGGAGGTCATTAGATCCCACAATCAATATTCCCTTATGCATTTTTACAATGTATTTTTTCCTTCTTATCATCGCCGATTAGAAGAGAGAATGAAGACAACCTAGGGTCAGTTTTGCAAATATTCCTTGCATACAAATATAAATCAATTAGGAATATGTTGATGTCAAAAATTGTCTTAGTGAGATCAATCAATTTCAACCTTCCATGAGGCTACGTGGAAAGAGACAAGAATGTTGACCCTAGATCTTGAGCCCATTATACATCAAAAGTGGTTAACCTTTGCTACAAAAATTATTATACTTTTTTTTGTATATTAAAAACCAACTTAAAATCAAATAATAGAAAACTCTCACTATTGCAAGTAGACCTAAACAAATGATATGAATTTTTATTACCGCTTATAATAATATTACTCACAAAATGACATGACTATTGAATTCAAGTAAAAAATATTGAAAGTGCATCCAAATAAGAGAATAAAAAATTAAAGTACAATTAAAATAAAAGAGAGAACGAATATAAGAGCCTCAAAAGAATTTTATTAATTGATTGATTCAATAACACGTTTACATTCTACAATATTCATTTTAGGATCTCTAGGATAGACCTGGACTAGGATCAAATCAAGATTCTTAGATGTTTCTGAGACCATACATGAAAATTCCAATAACAAAGTGGTGGAGCAAACAATTTTCAAGATAAATTTCTTCTAATTTAGAATCTACATATCATGTCACCCATTAAAACCAATATGTATATAATGTAACTTCTAACTCAGGCATACATAGAAGACAATATACCTCCTAAGCAATGTAGAATCCTTATATCTTGCTTCATCATCTTCATGTTATTAATTGAAATTATCCCGATATAAGAAGATGAAAGTTATAACCTACAATCTACATATCATGTCACCCATTAGAACCAATATGTATATAATGTAACTTCTAACTCAAGCCTACATAGAAGACAATATACCTCCTAAGTAATGTAGAATCCTTATATCTCGCTTCATCATCTTCATGTTATTAATTGAAATTATCCCGATGTAAGAAGATGAAAGTTATAACCTACAAAAAGACATAGTATGGAATGATAATGAACAAAATAGGAAAATTATTTACTTCTCTATCATACCCTTTCTCTCTATAATATGATGATGCTTTTATCTCCTCTTCTCAATTTATACTTGTTTAAAAAGTTTCTCAATTTTGTGGTTGACCTCTTATTTTAAATTTATTCAACATTTTACTAAGATGGGCTCTCATAAGAAATATTCGAGACAAGAATTATGATATGAGATGTCATTAAGGAATTAATAAGATAAGTTTAAAATGAAAGGAGATGAGGGGACCCAATTTTTATTTTATCAATAATAATACGTCAATAAGGATTAGTTCCCGAGGCTCCCAAGGCCTTATGTATCCCTTAGAAAACAATAAAAAATGATACTTGAACCTTTCAAAACAACTAATCCTTATTATAATTTATGATTTCAATTCGTAATAATCCTCCTTGTATCTCTCCAAATTAACATAAAATAAAAGTAATCCACATACATTCAAATTCACAAAATAGAAATTATGCATGATGGAACCAGACTTTCATAATTAATAATCCCCCACCCCCCCCCCAAAAAAAAATATAGTAGCAATATAAACTCTTATTTTCATTCCAACAAAGTGTGTAATGTTCATATCAAAATAACCATCATTCATGAAATACAAACCACAACAAAATAAAGATATTTCTGGAAATAAATCTAGATGATAAATGTCTTCCCCTTTCTTCTCTTCTCCTTTGATAGGGCCTGCATCGGCATGGACAATAACCGAAGGTGGAGGAGTGGGTTGAGCCTTTTTGCAGATTGGAAAGGTGGGATTGACATAGGTTTATTTAATTTCACATTAAGAGGGCTATCATATTATGGTTTATGATTGTTCACATTTTTTTCAAATGACAAGAGGAATTCATAGAAGCAACAATGGAAGGGGTATTAAAATTTTGTTGGTTCGGATTGACTAGTCCCCACCTCACATTTCCTGAATATGGTGGATTATGGTTTAGCTCCAAACCATTATTTTAATTTGAATGAAACATTTGAGGTTCCTTTATTATGGTTTCTATAAATTTAGCCCAAGCTTGGAACAATTGAACTCACAAAATTGCTTGAGAATATGTAAGAAACACTCAAGAAGGAGACTGAATATGTGCTAATCCATGAACTATTGATGATATTAATTTACACCATACATCATTAACTATATTTAGGCTGCTCATAAATTATATACTCCAAGGATTCGAAAGCATTATGTTTCTATTTGAATCAGTACAAAAGAAGTCTTACTAAACTAGTCAAAATCCCCCATAGGTGCATAAATCACTTTCCAAATCATTCAAGATGCTAACGATTTTTTTGAATGAGTATGTACATCTCTTAAGTGATGGAAATTTGAATTTATCATGATTTTATATGAGGAAAATAATGGAGGTGATTTGGTGCAAAAAACAAGGCAGACTACCTTAAAACTAGCTTTAGCTTTTGCCTTAAAACTGCCAAAAAGATGGAAACTCCTGAAAAAGCAGAACCGCACACTTGCCAATCTGGGAAGACTGCAGAGTTGTCAGAATCTTATCCAGTATCTTTCTAACTTGTTTTAGGAGGCAGTTTGTGAAAGTTTGACCTCAAAAATGGGTTTGGATGCAAACTAGCTAGTGCAGGACCTAGGAAATTAATCAAAAAGATTAATTATTTTATCCTAAGTCTTGGGATGGGTCTTGATTAAGACTGAATTTATGTACAATATCAAAAAAATATTAGATATATAGGGCCTGTAAACAAGGATTAGTCACCCTTTACATACTTCTTTTCCATACAAAACAAGGAAAGCATGAGAGTAGGATTTACCTGGTCCTGACGACTCAGGATTTCGTTCCTCCTAGATCCCAAAATCAACATTTGAATTTTGTGGTCCAAATGGGTCCAAATGCACTATTTGTGTTAAAAAAACAAAATGGTATGGTAAAAATGTTAATTTTTACTATTTATCAAATTTCTTTTAAATATTTATCCACTTAGCTTATAGTTTGGATTTTTATTAACTCTTTTGAGTTGTTTGGCCTAATATTGTAGTGTAGGGACTCATTTTGGGTGCACTTTCACCGAGGTATTGACCCATTCGTGCCCATAATAGGTATAACATTGAACTGGCATATATGATAGGATCACTTTTTCGCATGCATCATGCATTGTCCTATGACCATGTCGCCTTAACTATATGTACGAACCCACTTCGTGATGTTAGAGAACCTTCACACTGCTACTAAAAGTAGAATTATGTAAGTGGTAGATCCTTCCTACTCATGGGTTCCCTAGATAGATCCCACTTTTCCATTTGGTACCCATGTTGAGTGTCCTCCCTTAGTTCTAGGAGTCCCTTGTAGTTCTTCTATGTCTTTGAGAAAGAATCTCATATTCTTTCTTGAACTTTATGTTAGCCATCTCACACAGGGACTCTCGTTTATATCAAGTTGTAAATGCATTTCATGTGCCCTCTTTTCGTATTGAGGTTTATGTCGGCTCCATGCTTCAGTTGTATAATCCATATATCCTAAGCTTGTCTCAATCCTAGCCAAGCAGATCCTTACATATATCTTTTTCAGCTTGATCATCCCATACCCAGAGGAGACATACCCATGAATGTCATTATCCTACACATGCTTCCTTACATTGAGCATAGGTATGTTCCACTGCTTGGAACTAGTTTGCTTTCCCGTGACACTCGTTTCCTCCTAGTTTTGTACTATAAGAAATTTTATTATTTTTCAAGCTTTGAATATGAAAAGACAAAAAATAAATAAATAAACATAAAAAGTCAGACAAAAAATGATATTACTTTCTATTTGGAAGTTGTCATGTCATCTCACCTTCAAATAGAGCATTGTACATTCCATCCATCGGTTGGGGTATTAGTATGAATTTAGGAGTTGTACTCATTACTCTGAGTTTTCTCCACCGACTGGTTATGCTTCCAGTCACTATGTAGCCTCTGTCGATGCCTCCTATGTCGTATATTTTTCCCAGTTTCCATGTCGAGTCTATGTTGCCTATGAGTCTCCATCTGCCTTATGCTCTTGCTCGAAGGAATTTTTATCCCGAGTCGGCCATTCCTCAGTTATATTTTATTTGTATGTCGTCCATTCCCAATACAGTTACTGGTTCATGCACATCATATTCATCTGAGTTCTTCCAAATTATCCAGCATTGTTGTGTACCTCGTGTTGGTTGATTGGGGATGTCTTAATGCCCTCCTTCCAATAGATTCTATTCCATCAACTTCAGATCATTTATTCTGGAATAGGGATCTAGAGTCTATTGATTTCCTTGAGACTTGCATTCATTAGTGGCAGGTTCTCTCGCTATCGAAATATTTGGGAATACATCAATGGCCCCTGATCAATGGACTCTCTCAAGGGTTCGACCTCAACACATATATTCACACTTGTTTGATTGTACTCTGTCCCTTAATTTCCATTATTATTATCAGTGGAATATCTCGCGTATGTTAATGGTATACATCAATTACCGGTAATCAGATGATGGTCTATCATGTTCGACCTCGACACTTTTATTTGCATGATGGGACATGTAATAGCGATGATTTGTGTATAAGACCTCTGATCTTAGTGGCATTCCAAATATCCTACCTCCTTGATCGTGAAAGTATCCATGAGATATCAGTTCTCATGACCAGATTCTAGTGTAGCATTAGATGTCTTCATTAAGTATAAAGATCTTGTTTCACTGTATATTGTACATGGTGATGACCACATGTGACATATGTCTACTATGAATATTCATGGCCAATGTATTATTATATATCGGGGGACTGTTACACTTCATATTTGTAGTCATATGCAGAGATCTATTATTGTATTGTACTGATGAGTGACCGGTTTTTCCACCTGGGTCTTCATTACTCCACTTCTGGGACTATTGTAATGTATTTGGGCCATCATGTTTTCCCTCTGACCTCACACATTAGGGGGCATCTGTTATAGCTGATTTTACCAAACTTGGTATATCATGTTTTCATGGCCTATCCATGTCCCTATGCAGACTCTTTGGACCCCCTTTGCTCAGTATAAATTTGATGCTCCAGAGAATCCCCTTAAAAAGTCATTTTTATTGGTATACGCAGGTCAACAACCTCCAGCCCACATGTACACGCATCTTTCTCCACTATGACCCGTGTACATCAAGAAATGTGCTCAAAACAAAAATATTTGGAGTTTTCCCTCATCAAGTAACAAATAACTTGACTATTGGCCTTCCATATGCCTAGAAACGCTCTGACTCGACCCTTCACTTCTCATTGAGGGGATATATATTGAGCTACTTGGAAGTATTGAAGGAGGAGAACTTGTGAGAGAAAAGAGATTATATTGTATTTGTGCCCCATTCTTGACTTGAGTCTGCATCCCTTTATCCTTAGAGCAGCCATTGATGCTCATTCCCAAGGTTTCCTTTTCTTGTGAGCTTGCCTTGATATGGAGGATTGAAGTGGTGGAGGCCCAAGTGGAGGACTCGATTTCTTGATTTCAACGAAGTGCTGACAGAGATTGTCAATTGTATCTATGTTTACATTTAATAGAAATATCCATTTCTCATCCATTATATGTGTAACTATGAATATTTTTATCCATGGATGTAGTTGTGTTGATTATATATTGGATTTATATATGCTAGAGTTGGCTCTAACACTTAATATCTACCATGCTTGTTTGTTTTATTGTTGTTGAGGATGAAATGTAGGTACAAGTTTGATTGAAAGCTCAACGGGGATCTTCTACGAACATCCAAAATAAGGTACGCTTCTCCTCCCTTAGTGTTAGACTTGTATATCTCTTTGCCATATTGGAAGTGGATTGGTTTATGGTGTCATACTTTTTGTTGTGGTCCACCCCAATCCATAGGAATTTTTCTCCATATCACATATAAAAATGTCTCTTAAGGGGTTCCACTTGAGCATCAGGGTCATAGTGAGAAAAAGGGGTAAAAAGAGTCTGCATAGGACAAGGATAGGCCATCAAAGCATGATGTAATAGGTGTGGAAAATCACATTATAACATTTTCCCCCAAATGTGTGAGGTCAGAGGGATACACGATGACCGAAATACATTATAATAGCCCTGAAATTGGAGTAATAAAGACCTAGATGGAAAAAACCAGCCACTCATCAGTACAATACAATGATAGATCTCTACACATGATTGCAGTTATGAAATATACATAGCAGTACCGGATACATAACAGTACAATGGCCATGAATAGGAATAATAGACATATGTCATGAGTGGTCATCGCCACGTACAATATACAGTGAAGTAAGGTCTTCATACTGAATGAAGACATCAAATGGTACACTAAAATTTCGTCATAAGAGTTGAAATATCATAGATACTGGCACAATTAAGAAGGTAACATATATGGAATTCCACCAATCTCAGAGGTCTTCAACGCAAATCATCGCTAGTACATGTCCCATCACACAAATAAAGGTGTCACAGTCGAACGTGATGGACCATCGTCTAATTACCAGTCATTGATGTATATCGTTAATAGACGTGAGATCACCCACCGATAATCATAATGGGAATCAAGGTACAGAGTGCAAACAAACAAGTGTGAATAGATGTGTTGAAGTTGAACTCTTAAGAGAATACATCGATTAGGGGACATTGAGGTATTCCCAAATATGTCAATGGAAAGAGAACCTACCATTGATGACTACAAATCTCAAGGCACTCAATGGAATCTAGATCCCTATTCGAGAATAAATGTTCTGAAGTTGATGGAATGGAATCTGTTAGAAGGAGGGCATTAAGGCATCCCCTAGATCAACCAATGCGAGGTACACAACAATGCTGGATAATTTGGAAGAACACGAAGAAGATGTGCATGAACCAGTAACAACTTCCTAAAACTTCTTGAAACAAGAGCATAAGGATAATGAAGACTCATAGGTAGCATAGACTCAAAATGCATATTGGGACAACTTTGTGACACCAAAGGCATTAACAGAGGCTCCATAGGGATTGGAAGCATAACCAGTCGGTGGAGGAAACTCATAATAATGAGTACGACTCCTAAGTTCATACTAGCAACCCAACAATGGATGAATGTATTGTGTTATATTCAAAGGTGATATCACACGACAACTGGCAATAAAAAGTGATATCATTTCGCGTCTGTCTTTTTATGTTTTATTATTTTTTTGGTCTTTTTCATATTTGAAAGATTGAAAAAGAATAAAATTGCTTATAGTACACTAAGGAGGAAACGAGTTTCACGC
This sequence comes from Pseudotsuga menziesii, assembly GCA_001517045.1. NCBI lineage: Eukaryota > Viridiplantae > Streptophyta > Pinopsida > Pinales > Pinaceae > Pseudotsuga > Pseudotsuga menziesii. The sequence continues at coordinate 704,219 of LPNX010216376.1, read as the reverse complement.
GCAAACAAACTAGTTCCAAGCAATGGAACATACCTACGCTCAATGCAAGGAATCATATGCAGGATAATGACACTCGGGGGGATGTCTCCTCCAGGTAAGGGATAATCAAGATGAAAAAGATATATGGAATGCTCAACTTGGCTAGGATTGAGACAAGATCAGGCTGTATGGCTTATAAACTGAAGCAGGGAACTGACATAAATCTCAATACGGCAAGCGAAAGTATGCAAATGCAGTTACAACTTGATACAAACGGGAGTCCCAATAGGATATGGCTAGCATAAAGTTCAAGAAAGTGTAATACCCCTCTTGACCCCCTCCTTGTGGTAACCAAAATGTAACTATATATATGTAATAGTTCCTAATGAGGGCTCAAGATCAAAGCCTTGTTAGTAAACATTGTATAATAGTTATGATTTTATAAGTTAAACCATGCATGAGTTAATGCACAGTAAAGTATGAAGTGAATGGAAATAACAAAATAGATCTAAGAGGTTAATATACATTGCAGCGTAACGAATTTGGCAAACGAATCCACTAGGGGAGGAAATATTGAATACTAGTGAAGACTTGAAGAACTCATTATGGCAAACGAATCCACTAGGGGAGGAAATATTGAATACTAGTGAAGACTTGAAGAACTCATTAGAATATGGTGGAGTATATTTGAGTACCTTAGACACGGATTGGAAAGAAAAACTTTTCAGTTATTATCCTAAAAAATTCTATAAGTGATAACCTAAGTTTAGTGGTGTGCATCATCATTAACTAGGTCGACGAATAAAATATTATGCCCTAGAAGCTTAAAGCAAAAAGGTGCTAATATTATTATTAATGTGCACTTATTTATGATAAAAACTTGTATAATATTATTAATGTTTTTAATAAAATACTAAATAAATATTTATTAATTAATAATAGTATCATTAATTAATGATTATGAATTAAATTGGAGGGCGGTGGAAGGAAAAACTGCCGCAAGTTACAATGCTCAAGCTCTTTTTATGTAAAGACAATATATGTAATAGTTCCTAATGAGGGCTCAAGATCAAATCCTTGTTAGTAAGCATTGTATAATAGTTATGATTTTATAAGTTAAACCATGCATGAGTTAATGCATAGTAAAGTATGAAGTGAATGGAAATAACAAAATAGATCTAAGAGGTTAATATACATTGCAGCGTAACGAATTTGGCAAACGAATACACTAGGGGAGGAAATATTGAATACTAGTGAAGACTTGAAGAACTCATTAGAATATGGTGGAGAATATTTGAGTACCTTGGACACGGATTGGAGAGAAAAACTTTTCAGTTATTATCTTAAAAAATTCTATAAGTGATAACCTAAGTTTAGTGGTGTGCATCATCATTAACTAGTTCGACGAATAAAATATTATGGCTTAGAAGCTTAAAGCAAAAAGGTGCTAATATTATTATTAATGGCACTTATTTATGATAAAACTTGTATAATCTTATTAATGTTTTTAATAAAATACTAAATAAATATTTATTAATTAATAATAGTGTCATTAATTAATGATTATGAATTAAATTAGAGGGCGGTGGAAGGAAAAACTGCCGCAAGTTACAATACTCAAGCTCTTTTGGTATTGGTATTATAAAAAAGTATAATTATATGTTGGTATTGTTTTTGTGTCTTCTCATTAGAATTAACGAAGTTTCCAAATTATAATAAATTTTCTAATTTCCTTTTACTCTAATCTAAACTCTAAACTCTATATGTGCTTTTACCTTTATTGCTATGCATAAGTGTTTCTACTTTTTTTTATGTTTTAAAAGAAATTAAAACAATCTTTGAGTGTTGGCTCATATCACTTCAAGACTACGATTTATTATTATTTAGTAATTGCACTTAACAGGTGCATTTTACAGCCTAGTAAGGTATAGTAAGGTAGAGATGAGTAACTCCTTCTGTGCTCATCCAAGAGTTGACACCTTTGTAAAAAATAATTAAAATATTATTAAAATAAACTTGTAAGCTTAAATTATATTTAAATTACATTTTGAATTGCATATATATAAAACAACGTAAATTAGATAAACTAAAACCATAAAAATTAGATTACACATTCACTTTAAAAAAAGGTTTGCACTTTGAGAGATTTGATCCCTCTAAGTGCTTGGTAAATCCCCTTTAAGATGGATCGATGTTGGTGGTAGTTAAGAGACGGCTTCTGTTGGAAGTCCAACTCAATAACTTCTACTATCAATCTCTTAATAACTATAATGGAGAAAGGATTCTTCGTCATTGAATTACTATACATATTATTGACTTATATAATTGTAATATATATATATATCAAGTTAGAACTTAATGTAGTTCATATTGTGAATTTCAAAGTAATAGTTTTGTTGAATAACCAGCCTAGATCCAAATCCTAGGCTCTATCAAGCGCCGAGAGGGATCAAATCTCCCGAGGTGCAAACCTCTTCTCAGGTATTGCACGCAAGGATCTATTCGAGGAGAGGTTTGCACCTCGGGAGATTTGATCCCTCTCAGCGCTCGGCGCTTGATAGAGCCTAGGATTTGGATCTAGGTCGGTTCCAGTCATGGGCAGTGACACAAAACTTGAGTTTGATTAGCATTGAAAGGAATTGGTTAAGTTGAAAACATAGATACAATTATGAGGATTATCATAATCTATTTAATAAGTATTTTTAACATATTTAGAGAGAAAAAAATGCTTTACTAATGAGTCATTTCCCTTAACTTAACTTATTTTCAACTATACATATCAACTCTTACAGTTATTTTCTGTTTCGTCCTAGGCAATTGCACTTTTTTCTAAAACTCCAATGTTCAAAGTTTAGTTTCAAGTTTCAAAGGTTGTAAGGCCATGCTTATTTTCCTTTCAAATTCTTTGTTCAGATAAAAGGTTTGGTCTTTTAGATTGCCATGCAATATTTATATCAATGCACTCACTCTTCTCTCTCTCTTTATTTTCAGTCTGTTGATCTTCATAGTTTGATAAGTCTGTTGTCGATATGAACTCAATGTCCATAACAATAATGTAATTATTGCAACAGGCATATTGTCTAGGTATATGACTCGATGAGGGATACAAGATAATTTGAAACGCAAATTAAGATATAGGTGGATCAAAATATTAAGATTGTAGGTGTTCAAATTTGCATTTTAATGGTATTTTAATTATTTAAATGTCGGTAATCCAGAGAAATAAGATAATTTGAAGGTTTTGGCAACAAAAAAAATAACAAGGACTTTATGACCTGATATGTAGCATACCCTGTAAATAAGGATCTTTTTATCGAGTAATAGTATCTTGAGATTTACAGTTAGTCTAGGGTTTTCCATTTTACCCCAAACAATCACTCTTCTTTTGTTTTTCTTAGAAGAGTCACATTCGACATTACTGCACATTTTTTCAACATTTCCACTAAAAACTATTTACAGTTAGAAATTTGATCTATTTCGACAATTAGTAGATTTTTTTTAAGATACATCTATGGTAGTAAAATACATTTGTAAATTCTAAACTTGGGATTTCGTTGTCGACTACAATTTCCAAAACTAAGGAAATTGTAAACCTTATTCATACAAAGAAATTTTAATAAACTTTGAAAGTACAGTTGTAATCATTTTAGAAATTTTAAAGTATAATAATGAATTCAGAATTTGAGCATATCTTAATTTTGGTTCATTATGATTCACGGATGGATGGTACAATTCTCATCAAAAAACAATCTTGGGAAATGAAGGTGTTGATTAGTGTTTGAAACAATATATTTGTTGAAATTTTATAATTTTTTTAGGAGTAGTTTATTTTTTATTTTCTTTATTTTTAATTGAAATTTGGTATAAAAAATTAACAAATCTCCTTGAGTGCAATTAACCATGGGTTGTTTAAGAAGCCTTACATGGTTGTTTAGGAGGCCTTGCACATGGTTTTAAAACCATGTGCAAGGCCAACATATTTTTTCGGATACTTACATGGCGTCAAATTTTCCATTTATATTTCATGTGCCGAGGGAATATATCCATGTAAGCTTATTATCTTTAGTTTTTGTACTGGAATAATATTTGCTAAATACCTCAACACAATTAGAAATATCTTAAGTATATAACATGATAATCAATTAAAATAATAAGCTATTGTCATTAGAGGGATCAAATCCACTCAGGAATTAGAGGGATTCTCTTACAAATCATTCTCAAGAGTAAAATGTGTAATTAATGTTTTCAATGTCTGTGTATGAATTAGAGGGATCAAATCCACTCAAGAATTAGAGGGATCAAATCCACTCAAGAATTAGAGGGATTCACCTACCAATCGTTCTCAAGAGTGAAATGTACAATTAATTTTTTCAATGTTTGTCTAGGAATTAGAGGGAATCATGTATACCTCAACACAAATAGAAATCTCAGAAGTAGATAACATGGTAATCAATTAAAATAATAAGATGTTGTCATTAGAGGGATCAAATCCACTCAGGAATTAGAGGGATTCACCTACCAATCATTCTCAAGAGTGAAAGGTATAATTATTTGTTGTCATTAGAGGGATCAAATCCACTCAGGAATTCGGATTTGCCTACCAATCATTCGCAAGACTGAAATGTGTAATGAATTTTTTTCAATGTCTTTGTAGGAATTAGAGGGATTCCCCTACCAATCATTCTCAAGAGTGAAATGTGCAATTAGCAATTTGATCATAATTGTTAATGTAATTTTGATTCAGTGAAAATTTAAAATTAATAATGATTCAATTCCAAAATTTTGTATAAATTGTCATCATGTTTTGAAGTTAAGATAATCCGTCAGGAGTAGTTTAATAGAAAACATAGTTTTCTTCTTTATAATTTTGCCATACTCTATTTTTATGAGTTTGTAAACTCATTGTGAAATACTTAGTTTTTTTTGTTGTAGCAACTTAATATTCTGAGTGATATTTTTGTCTTAAAATGTGCTAGAATATTCTAGGTATTGAATCAAAGCATCAAAATAAGTTTTGCGGGTAGGGGAGATTAAAATTTGGTTAATTCATTTTTGCTAAAATAGTTGTTGAAACAATCTTGTCATAAGATTAGGGATGATTTTAAGGAACCATACTTGTTTAAAAGTGTATAAATGTTGGCGAATATTACCAATTCTTAAAACGCCAACTATAAAATGATTGGCGATAGTTTTCAAAAAATATTTTAATTTCCAAGGATTTTATATCATTTATATAATAATTTGGCGATTTTTAGGGTGAAAAAAATTTACCCCTTCAAAATTGGGCAAAACAGGGCTTCAAAAAATGCAAAATGGCGAATGTTTTTTGGGAGAAAAACATGGAAAAATAGCCCACTGGGCTAAAATTCGCCCCTAAAATTATCCCTGGATCATAAGTTTTTTTCGCTTAAACTTCTATAAAACGTTTTGTTACTCATCCTATACGTATTGATTTTTGTTTTAATTAATTAGTAAGTGTTTGTGGCACTCATACCAACAAGTAAGAGAGTTTTAATTTTTTTTCTCAGTTCAGAATTTGAGGTGGTTATGCATAATTGCACATCACAATTTAACCGTGCTGATATTTCTAGAAATAGAATCTTGATATTTCATGTGATTTACAGAGGGTATTGTACCTTTTCACAGGGTTCAGTAATCTATATATTAATTTTACTCACATTTTAACCCTGCGTATCTTTGATTTCTTCATTATTAATAACTTTAATGAATTTAAGAATAAAGAATGGGTTCATTTCTCCATATATCAGTCCACTTTCTATAACGACTTCCTGGATAATAATAATGTGTCGAAAAAATAAGTTTCAGACGTTAAATTGTTCACATAAATAAAAAGATATTGGATTGTATTACATAACGAAAAAAGTTGTAGCAAAGGTAGAGGAATTGGATTCCATTTATTAAACATGACAATATAGAAGTCAAGAACACTAGTAAAATATATCGTTTAAGACACTGAGAAAATGGTGTAGCCTATTTAGATAAACCCAACATAGATGGTTGTCCACGGCTGCTTGATGTTCCTTGACAGGTTGACTCTTCCTCACTTCGCTTACCAGGTGAATCATCATCTTCGCTCTTGTAAGGTATCTGCATAGTGCTACATGTGTCGTAATTATTCTCTTCATGAATTCTAGTGCTACCATTTTCAACATTGTCACCTTTCTGCTTCTCCACTGAGCTGGAAAATACCATGGGCGTAAATTCCTTGGGCTTACACAATTTGAACATTATCTTGCAGTTTCGCATGGTTCTTGGAATTGTACAAGAAATCTTACTCTGTGATGGTCCCTCATTACTTATGCATGTAGGAGATTTATCGCCACCATTCATATTCTTCTCATTGTCACTTTTGATGTAGAAAAGCGCAGCAACCAGAGGTGGTCCAAAGCCATTCATCTGAGCAAAAGATCTAGTACTAAAGTTCTCCCTCAAGAAAGGCATAGTTATGACCTGATGTTCTAGAGTCATGTTTTATAAATTTATAATAAGTTGAAGGTTCTATAAATTTATTTTATAAATTTATATTTATTAATTTTTACTTTTAGAAGTAAAAAGTAACATTACATAACGTTACAATATATATATCATAATGGGCAAGTAAAAAGTAACGTTACAACATCTCCCTCATAATCAACAATATTATTTATAGCCGACATAACATTACATAACGTTACATAACCTTACAACATCTCCCTCATAATTAGCAATATTATTTATAGTTGACATAACTTTACATAATGTTACAAGATGTCCCCCATACTGGGCTGTAGAGCACCTATCGACGCAATAAGTGATTATTTTAACCAGCATAGATCCAAATCCTAGGCTCTATCAAGCGCCGAGATGGATCAAACCTCTAGGGGTGCAAACCTCTTCTTAGGTATCCATTGATTTGATTCAAACCAAAAGACACATCTTTTTATTTAAGGTCCACATATAATATTTTAATTATTAATATTTAATATTATTTATGGCCGACATATAATATTTTTTATTTTGTTAAGAACGAACATTGCAACATTTCCCTACACATGGTTTTAAAACCATATGCAAGGCCCTCCTACAACCATGGGTTGTTTAGGAGGCCTTGCACATGGTCTTAAAACCGTTTGCAAGGCCCTCCTAAACCATGTACAATAAAACCATCAGTTGTTTAGGAGGCCTTGCACATAGTTTAAAAACCATGTGCAAAGCCTCCTAAACCATGTACAATAAAACCATGGGTTGTTTAGAATGTATTCCACATGGTTTTAAAACCATGTGCAAGGCCAACATTATTTTGCGGATAATTCAATTTTGTGTTTTTTTCTTGACCCACATTTTTTTTTACTGATAATTATTTTTTTATTTTTTTATTGTTTTGTTAGGTAAGAAGATTATAACATCTCACCTGTATTAGATTGTTTTATTTTGGCCTATTATAAAATTTATTTCCAATAATATTCACTCTCACTATTATTTTTTGCCGACATGTTATAAACATTACATCACGTTACAAGATCTCTCCCATAATATTCACTATCACTATTATTTTTTCCGACATGTAACAAACGTTAGTAACGTTACATCACGTTACAAGATATCCCCCATACTGGACTGTAGAACGCCTCTCGACGCAATAACTATAAAAGTGGTTACCAAAAGGGTGATGGACATGTAAATAAACTTTATTGAGATTATATATTTATATATTTTATGTAACAAAGCGAATGTGGTGGTTATGTGTATAGCTCATTATAAATATTTTAAGGGAAAGGATTTATTTTAATTGTTATTGTCTAAATAAACTAAAAAGAAGACATTGTAATAAGGCTAAATAGTAAATAGTAATAGGAAATATAAATAGCAACAGATGTACTCCAGATAAGTTAATAAAAAAATTTACAAATTTTAGTGGAAGCCCCAAGGTTGGGGTGAACCACGTATATTGGTGTCTATTTTGCATTTATATCTTATGTGATTTTATATCTACAAAATTTCCTACGATGATTCTTTGAAAATCATGTCTATCTAAGATAATACACTTCCCTTTAAATTGTACTCAATAAATGAGAGTTGGACGTGTTGTTTATAAATTATAACCCCTCATATGGATAAGTTAATAAAAAGGTTTACAATTTTTAGTGGATCTATCCCCAAGGTTGGGGTGAACCACGTATATTGGTGTCTCTTTTGCATTTATATCTTATGTGATTTTATATCTGCAAAATGCCCTACAATGATGCTTTGTAAATCATGTCTTTCTAAGATAATACACTTCCCTTTAAGTTGTACTCAATAAATGAGAGTTGGACATGTTGTTTATAAATTGTAACCCCTTATATGGATAAGTTAATAAAAATATTTACAACTTTTTAGTGGACGTAGCCCCAAGGTTGCGGTGAACCACGTATATCGGTGTCTCTTTTGCATTTATATCTTATGTGATTTTATATCTACAAAATGCCCTGCGATGATGATTTGCAAATCATGTCTTTCTAAGATAATACAGTTCCCTTTAAATTGTACTCAATAAATGAGAGTTTTATGTGTTTTTTTATACATATATGATAAGACTCTGTATATAAGAAAAATAAGGTTATCATTAATGAATGATATTTACTAGGTGTTACTCATTGTAAATATGTGATGGTATAGTGGGCTATGAAATATTCTCACATAACAAGCAGGTAGACAAGTAAATTTTGTGTGGAAATCTACTTGGGAAGTTAAATGATTCAATGCCCCTTGTTTAATATTTTGATTTTAAGGTAAAGAACTAATATATTTATTTAAAGGTAACGAATTACTAGTTTGCATTGTATCTTTATCATGGTAATAGATTATTGTAAAGTATTAGTAATGCTCCAAACGTATAGAGAATAAAGTGTGGTCAATGAGTTAAGATAATATTTAAGGTTATGAGTGAATGAAGTGGATTATGTTATTATTATTAGTAGAGTAAAGGAACTAAGAGAATCTAATCCAATTTTTGTTTGCACCGAATTTGGTAGAAGTACATAATAAGGAAAAATGGCTTTATTTTAAGGCGATCAAAATGATGAGGATTATATTAGACTTCAAACAATGCCTTAGAATTATAGTATATATATAATAACTCTACTATGTGTAGGAGTTTAAGGATGTATATTATTAATGAAGAAAGATAATCTTTGATACTAACACTCTTGTGTACTTGGAAGGTGTTTAAGGAAAAAAAATAAAAAATTTAGTAGGATGGAAATTGGGTTTGTTACAGAAAGAATATGAATTTCTTTACTTTAAGATATGGTGGGAATACAAGGGACTCCCAGAGCTAAGGGAGGATGCTCAGCATGGGAACCAAATGACAAAACATGATCTAACTAGGGAAACCATGATAAGGAAAGCTCTACCACTTACGTAACACCACTTCTAGTAACAGTATGAAGGTTTTGTGACATCACAAAGTGGGTTCGTACCTATGATGAAGGTGACATGGTCATAGGATAATGCAGGATACATATGGAAAAATGTTCATATCCTATATGTTAGTTTAGTATTATACCTGCCATAGGCATGAACGAGTCAAAGTCTCGGCAAAAGTGCACCACAAGGGGTTCCTACACAACAAAATTAGGCCAAACAACTTAAAATAGTTAATAAGTCCAAACTACAGGCCAAGTGGGTAAAAATTAAATATATATAGTAAAAATGACATATTTACCATACCATTTAGTTTTTTACCCAAAATTGTGCTTTTGGAGCAACTTAGACTTAGAAACTTCAAATGACGATACTGGGAGCTACAGTCCACAAAATCCAGAGCTGACAGGACAAGGTAATTCATATTCCTCATCTATTTAATGCATTAATTTTCAGTTTTGGTGGTGGTATTTTATGCATGAGTAAACCAAAATTGAGGATCTCATTCCATGCAGGTCATAGTTCATCGAGCTGTGTACAGGGCTTTATGTACATGAGAAAAGAAAATCTCACCCACATACATACGCTATTCTTATAAATAAATATCACATACAGGGTCGGGTAAGTCCAATTCTATGGTTAAATCTCACAAAAAATTGGTTTTTCTTTGCAGTCTTGTTTTGGAATGGAAAAAATGTGAGCATGAAGATGTTGTAAGGTTTGTTGTTACACCAAAACCTGCAAATGTTGCTGAACATTTGAAACCAAGAACAAGTACCTATCATCAGGAGTGGTGGTTAGTCCACATATAAATATTCCCAAAGGTGTGGTGGTTGTACCGATACTCCAACACCCACCCCCCCTGGTGTAGCTCGGGGGAATTGAACCTGAGACCTGCAATGCTCTAATACCATCTAAGGTTTGTTGTTACACCAAAACCTGTAGATGTTGATGAAAATTTGAAACCAAGCACAAGGCCATATCATCAAGAGTGTCCATTAGTCCACATTTTTATATTCCCAAAGGTCCAGCAGTTATACCATGCGGTTGTACCGCAACTCCAACACCCCCCCTCAGACATAGATTGGGGGAATTGAACCTAAGACCTGTGCTCTGATACCATGTAAGGTTTGTCGTTACACAAAAACCTGTAGATGTTGGTGAACATTTGAAACCAAGCACAAGGTCCTATCATCAGGAGTGGTGGTTAGTCCACTTTTTTATATTCCCAAAGGTGCAGCGGTTATACCATGCGGTTGTACCGATACTCCAACACCCCTCCTCTAGTGTAGCTCGAGGGAATTGAACCTAATACTTGTGCTCTGATGCCATGTAAGGTTTGTTGTTACACCAAAACCTAGAGATGTTGATGAACATTTGAAACCAAGCACAAGTCCCTATCATCAGGAGTGGCAGTTAGTCCACATTTTTATATTCCCAAAGGTGTGGTGGTTATACCATGCGGTTGTATAGATATTCCAACACCCCCCTTCCGGCATAGATCGAGGGAATTGAACCTGAGACCTGTGATCTAATACCATGTAAGTTTTTTTGTTACACGAAAACCTGCATATGTTGATGAACATTTGAAACCAAGCACAAGGCCCTATCATCATGAGTGGCGGTTAGTCCACATTTTTATATTCCCAAAGGTGCAGTGGTTATACCATGTAGTTGTATCGATACTCCAATAGATGTTGATAGGGAATTTCTTGGTGATGTGAATGCTCAACGAGCCTTAAGAAGGTGTGGGTTGTACATATTTCAGAACCTTAGGGGTTTGAGGGCCCAACCAAGACTCCTCCATATGTTCATGGATTACTGGGATACAAACACCAAGGCATTTATATTAGATGGTATGTCATTGAGACTAGAAGTAGATAACATCTACTTCATCATAGGACTATCATGTTGAGGAGAGTTAGTGAACCTATGAGCTCGTGGAGTGGACGAAGGACTCACTATTGAGGAGTACATAGTTGTGTATTTCCTTCATAACACAAAAAAGATCAGAAGTCAAGTTCCAGTGAACGTTATCCAAAGTCTTAGTCTCAAGGTGATAGTTTTGGTATTGGAAAGAATATCAGGATTGGAATCTCTTCATCAGGATTCATGGACTATCATGTTCTACTTGTTAGAGTGCATGAGAGCTATGGTATATGATTGGAGCACATCATTGTTGAGCACTATGAAAAAACAATTGACTAACTACAAGCTAGGCAGGATAAAGAACTTCAGGTATGGCAACATTCTGAGCACTTTCTTCTTTAATAGGGTATCAAACCTCATCCCAGTCTATGGGATCCATCCCATAATCGTTGGGCAGAGATGATGTAGAGTCTAGGGAAAGGAAGGACACCTTCTCTTAATTTCCCACTTGACTTTTTCCACTAGTGACGACGACAGGTCATAGCCATAAACGACTACCTCTATGCAGGGATAGAATTCCGTGGAGATCCTGACATGCCCCTACCACCAGGGTCTGCATATGGATATATAGGTAATATCCCATTTGTATGGCTTTTTGAATTATGTAAAAAAATTGTATTTTTTATGTATTTAGAAACCAAAAACATGCTTTTGGCTATGGAAAGTACTGACATTAGGTATATTTGCGTAGACATGGGTGCACAACAACCATATGGTTTCCCTCGACATTGAAGGAGTGGACGAGGTGACGAGATGATCGATGCTGACATTGAGCGAACACTCTAAAACATACATGGAAACATTGCCCAACTGACGCACAGGATACCCATGGTGCAAGTCGAGGACTTTCTCGAGACTATGCAGAGACATGTAGTAGGGGTACCATGTCCATGGGTTAGGCTGTTCATGTGGTTGTCCAATGTAATCATGTGTTATTATGATCATCACCCAAACCCACATGCATAGATTCCTATGTAGACATCCTGTATCGGCTGTGTGTATTTGGTCAATTGGTTCGGTATATTTACAAATGTGTTTAAATATGATGTGGTTTAAATGTGATGTGATTTAAATGTTCATGCTTCTTTATGGATGTGACAAGTTCCAATCTAATACATAATTATCATATGAATCGACAACATGATTATAAAGTCTAGGCATATGAATGTATATAATGTAATCAAATTGTTCGTCCAATGATATTACCCTCAAGAATCTCCTCAACAACATAGGATCTCTGATACGGTGCAATTCATTTAACTATGATACCACTAACTGGGATTCAATGTGAACTTTAGGAGATCTAAAACCATTGGAAATGGCATCATGTAATAATTCAATCACGGTACTACACTCAGCAACGTTATTAGACAATGGTCAAAGACAAACACACCCCAAAGACACCAACTGACCCTCAGGTGCATAGATAACCTAGGAAGTTGAAGCTGAGTTATGGGTGTGGAAGATGGAACCATCAACAAATACTAAATCGATCGAAGATCTCATCAACATATACCACAAAATAGGAAGCATGTCAACAAACTGATAACACTACAAGAAGCAAAACAAACTATACAAGTTGTATAGTAATATATAAGATGTCGGCCTCGCCTGAATGTTAAGAATAGTATTTCTTAATATAGAGCCCATTTCTGGGCTCTGCTAAGGCATTCCATTCATAATCCCCCAACTCATAGGCACCTTTCTCTAGGACACGCTTTACCATGTAAGGCCCATTCCACATAGGGTTAAACTTGCTCACCCCAAGAGGTTCACTGGCTTGATCATATAAGAGGACCAAGTCACCTTCACTAAATTGATGGGGATAGACATAATTATCATACTAGTCTTTAACTCGACTCTTATTCACCTCTAGGGCCACTACTGGATCTTGACGCTTCTCATCTAGGTGCTCCAAGTGGACCAAACGTTCTTCTAATTTCGAAGTGTCAAGTAGAAACTCTATGGCTAGTTTTAATGAAGGAATCTCACACTCAACCGTTAAAACCGAATACACCCCGTGTACTAGCTGATAAGGAGAGAATCTCATGGCAGTCTTGATTGTGGTTCAATAATCCCACACCAAAGGGTAAATCCTGATATGCCAATTATTTTTTGTTTTTGCGATAGTTATTTTTAAAATGTCCTTAAGGTACTTGTTAACTGCTTCAACCTAGTCATTCGCTTGAGAGTAATAAGAATAAGAGTGTTCTTGCTTATACCCTAGTTTCGAATCTAATTCCATCATCATCTTATTTTGAAATTTCCTTCCATGGTCAGTGACAAGCTCCTTCGAGATTCTGAACTGAGTGATAATCTGGTTGAATACAAAGCGAGTGGCTATCTCACCATCTTATTTAATTGTAGGCATATCCTCTTCCCATTTCATGAATTAGTCTACAACCACTATAATGTGATTATTCCCCCCAATTGATGCTGGGTTGCAATCCATAAATTCCACCCCGCACTTAGTGAAGGGACTGACGGTGATAATAGGATGTACAGGGGGGATGCGAGTGCATATTTCATGCAAACACCTGGAAAGGGTGGAATCTCTTGATCGCATTAACATAATCTTTGAAGAATGGCGGCCAATAATAACCCGCTCTAAGGATTTTTTAAGTTATGGCAATCCCAGATAAATCAGCAGCACACGCCCCACCATGGAAATCATTCAACACAATCTCATCGTCATCGTGATTTAAACAATAATGCAAAATGGAATCCACCCCACGACGATACATTGTGTCACCGATAACAAGGTAGTTCTTAGAATTATTACGTAGGCGTCGTCGTTCATCCCTCAATAAGTGAGAGGGAACCTTCAAAGTCTCCAGATAGATGATGATATCACCATACCAAGGGTCAGCAGTTGAAATGAGGAAAATATGCTCATCCACGAATGAATCCTAGTGAATCCTATATTCATCCCGACTAGGGATATCAGATATAAGCTCTACAAATATTAATGACTTATTCGACTTTGTAAAAACAAAATTGAGGTCAAATTCTTAAAAAATGACAATTGATTTATTATACTTCCCCCCAATCATTTGCCTGGTCAAGACAAACTAAAATGGATTGATGTGAGATACAATGGTAGTTTGGCGAATCAAGATATAGTGTCTCAACCACTGGACTGCATGGACAGTCACTAAGGCCAACTTCCCGACGTGACTATATCTAAGTTCGTCATCAATGAGATTTTGGCTAAGATAATAGATAACGTGCTCTTGGAGCTCATCATCTGCTTGAACCAAAACCATGCCAATAGTCTCTTGAGACGCGATCACATATAACAAAAAATCATGACTATAGTCAAGTGGACTAAGCACGGGGGCCAATTCCAAGGATTTCTTAAGGGCATTGAAGGACTCCTGGGCTTGCTCATCCCATATGAATGGAGTACCCTTCTTCAATAAGCGCATAAACCCCTTGGTCAAATTGGCATAATTGACAATGAATCAACATAAGTAATTTCCCATCCCTTGGAGACTCTGAAGATGTCAAATTATGTGCGGGGGATAAAAATGGAGTATTTCCTCAACCATTAGTAGATTTCCCCTAATATCCTCCTTCGAAACAATTAATCCCAACAAACAAGCAACTCTCACACAAAAGATGCACTTCTGAGGATTTAACTGAATTTTATAACAATGACATCTTTTAAAGACCAAGCGTAAATGATCTGGGTGATCCACCCTCAGATGAGAGTGAGGAGCTAAATCATCCAAATAAACTTTGATAATATGCTTGAGGTCATGAGAAGAAAAATTCATAGCCCGCTGAAAAGTGGCTCTAACATTTTTAAGGTCAAAAGGAGTTTTCCAGTATGCAAAAATACCCCAAGCGAAAATAAATGTAGTCTTATGTTGATCCTTAGGTTTAATTTGTATCTGGTTTTACCCTTAAAATTTTTCCATAAACGAAAAAACTTCGTTCCTCGCACACTCATCCAAAATTTGATCAATGAATGGTTTGGGGAAATTATCTTTTAGACATGCCCTATTCAGGTCTCTAAAATTTGTGCACACACAGATGGTTCCCTGCTTCTTATAGATCGGAATGGGATTGGATACCCAATCAGTTAAGGTAACTGCATAGGTGAAACCAACTTTGAGCAGTTTCTTTATCTTAGCCTTAATGGTAGGTGCTTTGCAAGGGTTCGTTGCATGCAGGCATTTTCGAATAGGTTTAGCGTTTGGATATGTTTTTATCTTATGTACAACAATGCGAGGTTCAATTTTTGACATCTCTTCACATGACCAATCAAAGACATCATGGAATTCTTTAAAGAGCTCGGTGTATCTCTTAATTTCCTTAGGCGAGGATTCCGCATCTATGTACACATTCTCAATTTTATCAGGAATCTGAGAGATGTTGATCTAAATCGCGGATATAAGTTCACCATATTCCCTTCGGCATATATACCATTAGTGCCTAATGGGACCACGGGATGACCAAAACTCTCACTTAAGGTTGTCCTAAAGTCATCATGCTCAACCTGTTGAAGCTCTAGGACGAAGTAAAATCGATGATGCATCTCCTCCCAAGGATGGTCTGTACCATTCATGGCCTTGAGAATCACTTCATATGAAGGAAAAATATCTTCGAGGAAATCATGAGAGCATGGCGACACAATCACCCAAGCAGGAATTTCAAGGAGATCCTCCTCCTCAGTTTGCGAAGAGGAAGTACTAGGGTATATAACGGGATCAAGTGTAGCTTCATACGCAACCTTCACTACAAACAACAACATTCTCATCCTAGTAGGTCTAACATAGTCATATAAAGTGCTCGAAGAAGGAAGAGTCCATGGGCCATCCAAATACATAGTACAAAATGGGACCAAACTAACCGGTGATGAATCACTACTAGAGGTAGAGATAATAGCTAGAATTGGTGTCGAAATATTAAAAGTTCGCATTAATAGTGGATACATTCCGACACCAAAATTCTCACTTGCCGGATGATAATTATCAATAGTTGGGATAGTCTATCCCAACGATGCAGAGGAAACAGAATTATCGAAAGACATTTGGTCGATCGTTACAATATGATCCTCAAAATGGAAGCATACCACTCGAAATAATGGATTATATGATTGCTTTCATAGCGTAAATCCAGTAAAAGGTTGTATTCAAGGGGTGAATCAACCACCTAAACCTCTACCAACATGGTCTTTCCTCCCAACTGGACCTGAAGAGAAGGAATAATGCCATGCGACCGAAATGAACGTCCATCAAACATAGTCAACATGGTCATAGATTTCGACAATGTGGGTGAGCAAAGGCCTTTCCAACAAGCCAAAGACATCACGGAGGTTGCAGCGCTTTCATCAATAATTGTACGTTTAATGGCGGTGTTGAGACACTCCACATGGAATAGAAATACCACATGGTATGGAAAGTGAGGCTAACCTCATGGGTTTCAAATCTGACTATGGTGGAGGCATTAGGATCAACTAATCCGAGAGAAGACAACAATGCTCTTCCCTGCGAAGGACAAGTATGAATCACTTCCATAGCTGACATCGCACGGGGAGTCTAGCCCAAATCCTTAACAATAGAGTAATGTTGGGAGGCTCGGACATTAGGATTGTGTCATGAATGCTTGAGGACTCCCTTAGGTATACGAGGTATCACTTCAAGCTTATCAATCTGCAAAAAAATGTTAGTAGGTGCAGGCTCCTTCCCCATGTTGGGTTGTGACGAACCATAATATTTCGAGCGAGTCACAACATTAAAAGATGACATCATGTTGATGCAACCATGGCCACCTTTGGTCACCGACAAGTTTTTATACCAACCAAAATGGCTTCTAGTGTCCATGGTCCTTGAAGCCATATTTTGATTCTGAGGCAAAGGGTCAATCAACATAGCTGGACTCTATGCAATGTACTTCGATGCATGTTCAAAACAAGGGAACGAGTATGTCATATGTTCTCCCCCACATAGTTTGAAAGGGAATTTCACCTTTCGCTTAGGCTTCTTGTCCCCCCAGCATTATCCATATTCTTGATATCATTTTGATTCTCCTTCATATTCCCACCTCGTTTATTATTTCTTCCTTTTCTTCTATTTCTTTCGGGATACGTGTTACCCTTATGATCCGACGAATGCACTAAGAGTACATCCACTGATTGGGTGGGAGTGGACGAGGTCACATATTATACGATCGTAGACTGATTAATAGAAAAATCTCACATTTTACGTGTAACCAGGTCTATGACGTTGGTACTTATGGATCCAACAATACCATCGTCATGTGGCCCATGTTTGAACTTGGGATCAAAGTTCGACCATGGCGCATTAAGGATAATCTCATACAAAACCTAGATTAAGCATAGATCAAATCCAACTGTTGAGCCCTGAATATATATTATTTTTCATTACACACTCTAGATGTCGAAACATATTTCATGATATAAGGAAATAAATATTTGAGGAACTATTCCAATAAAAAATCAGGTGGAATGTTGGCTTTAATAAACCGCTTTCATCGGTGCCACTCTTGAATATGATCAGAAATATGCATGGCTTTATCTTTCCAGAATGTCAAAAATATTTCGATGATGGAATCATAACGTACCGATAGTTGAAAGTGGTTAAGAAAGGTCATGGCTAAGTCATTAAAAGTTCAATAAGTTCCTCCTAGCAGCCATATATACCATTTCGCGGTAGGACCCATGAGGGTGCATTGAAACAGTCGTAAACGAATAGAGTATTGGTTCAATGAGTTCAAAGAGAATCATAGGTTGAAAGTAGTAACATGCTCTCCACGATCCTCATCATTATTTCCTTCAAACTTCAGAATATCCGAACGAATTTTGAAGGGAACAACCACCACATCAGATCATGAGATACCAGATTGTTGGTCAACTTCAAAAGTTCAGGTAGGTTTGAAGTATCCAAAAAGGGGATCCTAGGCTATGCCATTTGATTTTGTGCCCCCTGAAGAGGTTGGTTCATATAGGGTTGATTGTGATAAAGTTCGTAGCATTGATCCATCAGGTAATAACTACCTCCCATATGGCCCATATATAGATGCAAGGGGATTTGATGATTAGGTAATTCCTGAGAAGGAGAGGAAATATAAACGTAGTTATAATATTGATAGGTTGATTTCCCCCTAGACACATAAGGAGGTATATAACCTCTGGATACAACTATATCAGCTAATGAGCTAACAACGTAATTATATGGAGAACAACTTCCCAATGGACCGTGTGTGACATAAGGAGGATGCGACATGAGAAATGAATTTGAAGGAACTGGTGTGGTGCACGATGGGACATAGGATGAAATGTAAGAGGTGGCCCCAACATTCACACATCCACTATCACCCCCAAGAGAGTGAACCCTAGTGTCAAGGCCGGATGAAGGGAACGAAAATCCCCCCACAAATGGAGAAGAGGGTGCAATATGACCACTCCCAAACCTACGAGCAAGAAAATGAGTTGTAGTGCCCCCAAGTCCAACACTAGGGTCCACACCGGGACCAGTGGTGGATGATGTGATAGAATTAGTGAAATTCATCATGCTGAATTTTAACGAACCTGTCCTAGAGGGATTAGGCTAAGTCTCAACCCCATACCTCTCCAAGTAAAACCTCCTATAGGCAGTTGTAAAAGCTGACAGCTAGGGTCATGCAGTATAGGGAGTACCAACCACTTAAGGGTCTGGGAAAACCGCATTTTTGTGTATCCATATGGTTCCTACCCCCATTCCATATGATTGGGACGAAGGGAACTCTTGGTTCTCATATGTAGTACTCATGGAGAGAATTGTATGTGAATCAAAGTGCACTAAAGGTTTCCTAGAACGTCTAGTCCTCTTACGAGGAGGAGGAGAAGGGTTCTAATGACATAATCCTACTAAGCATCAAGATCAGAGAGGTGATGAAAATAGATCCACAATGAATCAAAACAACAAAGACTCAACTACTTACGATTCCTAAAGCCAACTAGTGCATAAAGAGCACACCCCTAAGCAAACTAGGTCATATGAAAACAAGTAGAGAGGGCGGATAAGTGAGATCATGAATGCAGCAAGTATATCTCTTTGAGAAGAGGCCTGAGACTCCCATACACTACAAGTGGAGGTGTGTAACCAATTATAGTGTCCCTTAGCTTAAACGCATATAGCGACTGTGTTGTCTGACCCCTACCTAACCAGGACACTCGTAGAATAACCTCTACAAGTACCCCCTGTGATAGCTAGGTAAGGAAACTAAGGTTGCCCCAATATAACCAATGCTTAGGAGGACAGTCGCAGGATGGGTCTACCGTATGGGCAGGGTAACAAAGCTCAAATCTTGAAAGCATCAAAGGTAGCTCAAAATCCCATAGATACGAATAAGATACTAGAAATATCTCTGGCACTCAACAGAAAGTGGCAACAGGATATCCCCACCACAAAAATGTGTGTTTCCTCGTGCTTAACTCTTTTGTAAGAGGAGCCTCCTGAGAACACTAATTATACCAAGTATTTCACTTCTCACCTGGACAAACATCTAGTTGTTTTGTTTCATGGTCTTGGAAATATTTACTTATGACACCCTATTCCAAGACTCTACAATCCTAAGCTTGTTGGTGCACCTCTATCAAATAAATTTGTGTAATCAATTTTAATTTAAGTGTTAATTTTAATGGTTGTGATTACTCAAGGGTAATGAACGTGCAACTAGTGATGTTATGACTCAACAATGAAGTAAATATGCACACCTAAAAAACAATTACAAGTGCAACTTGTTTTTAATCATGAAAAAGGTGTATGCCACTACATGTAATGCAACATTCTATTTCAAATTCCCATGCAATCATTCCTATATGAAATATGATCACTAATTCCATCTAAGCAAACCTAATGCAAGTACCAAATCAATGCATATGCATAATCCAATAAAAATGCAAAGACAAAATATTTTTGTATTTTCACTATAGATGCAATGAAAATTCAATTAAGAAGAACCTAAAATTCTCATACCTCGCAACAAGAAGCAAACAAGCCAACCAGGACATTGAGACCAAGAAATCCAATGCACTAATAATAAAACAAAAAGGAGATAAATGACAAGAATAAATTTCAAATAAAATCGATAAAAAGGACGTCAATAGGAAGCATAGGTACCCAAGAAGACTCAGCAATATTCACAACCCACCCAAAACCTCCACACATCAATATCTCAAGCAAAAGGAGAGATGTACGCGACTATTCAAGGAACAATAGCGTATGTACGCTATTGTATTCACTACAACCCACGTATACAAAGGAAGAGGTGGTAAAAAATAAGCTAAGACCCAAATTACTTCAAGGGACTTCCAATAATTTAACCAACTATTGAACAAGACACGGAAACATAAAGAAGCAAAGAGAAAATCAAGCCAATCATGAACCCAAACCCCAACAAAAAGGAAATCCCCATCGGAGTCACCAATTCTGTTATGGAGGATATCTCCTATGGCTTTGGGTGGACCGCAATAGATAGAATGACACCAGAAATAAACCCATTTCTAAGCATGCTAAACATATAAATGAAACTAACACTAAGGGACTAGATGTGTACCTTATTATGGACGTTCGAAGTATATTCATGTTGAGCTTTTAATCAAACTTGTACCTACATATTGCCCTCAACAACAACAAGATAAATAAGCATGATATATGTAAAGCGTTAGAATCTAATATATCATGTTATATTCCAATACATAACCAAAGTAATTATATCCATGGATAAAAAATATTTATAATTAAACATGCAATGGACAAGAAATGGATATTTCTATTAATATGAATAGAGATGAAGATGGAAAACTCTGTCGGCACCTCATCAAAATTGAGAAACTGAGTCCCTCCTGTTATCCCCTAAATAAATCAATTTTCAATAATTCCACTCAGACAATTTATTTTTTGATAGTGATGAAGATTTTAGATCATATTATGAAGGAGGTTTGGGTGACTAACAAAGTTGGAATATATGGTGTTCTGTTTTTCAAGAAATTTGAAAGTTTTAGCTTTCAGTGTCTTAGGCGAACTCTCCAATAGTTCATTAGCCACCGAAAATCCTTGGTTTCGGCAGCTTAGCAATGGGTCCAAGAAGATATTAAACCACCAAAAGCGCATTAACTTCGTTTTAAATAAATTCTGGAAAGGAGACTTTCGGTGGCTTAGGAGAATGGACGAACGGTTCATTAGCCACCGAAAGGCCAACTTTTGGCAACTTGTGAATTAAACCCTAGATTCTCTTAACCACCGAAAACATCAAAAAGGGAAAACAGTTATCTATCCATTAAAAGCAAACTCGTCAGCCTTAGGCATGTCATAATCTACCACCTAAACCACCGAAAAGACCGGGGGACCACAACAAATCATGAGTTGGTGGATAAGAGGTCATTATTGATCTGAATTGACTAATAGAGATCAAAACCCTAGCCTTCCCTCCACCTATCCCACAAGGGCAGTTAAACCTCCACAAAGCATCAAGTTCTAGTTAAAAATGATTACTATGCCTACTATCTCGTGGTTATCACCAGAATCCACCATCATTTTACTCAAGTACCAATCGAGTGGTTCAACCCTCAAAATCAGCACCATATATTTATTACACTCCACATTTATCTGCATGCAATCTCACTGAGCCTAGCCCTCTCTAGATCCAACATTGTAGTATCCTTCCCTAGGGTTTGAATTTCAATTTTGCAGGCACAGAGAGGAGGAGGAACCGTTCAAAAAACTCAAAACACAGGTTTTTGTGGCTAATCATGGCTTCAAAATGGTCTCTAAGACACCAAAAACGGACTTTCGGCAGCTAAGACCGAAATTTCAGGGCACTCCAAGCCATCGAAATCGACGTTTTACTGCGAAACGTCATCTTTTTAAAATAATTATTCTAAGTGACTGGAGAATCATTTTGCAAAACGCTCATATTTTTTTGTTCCTAACATGTCAGAGAACAATAACATCCCTCCATTTTCCTACAGGTATTTCATATTGGGAGAATCGAATCCATCTCTGAGCCCTAATTTTCGAATCTCAGAACTTCCCTGTTTTACACATGTTTTTGAAATACAGATATCGGGAAAATGAAAACGATTTTCAAAACATTGAGAGAGGTTTTTTCTCAAAAAAAACCAATATACAAAAAATTCTTTCAGTTTATACACAGGTGTCACATATTTGAAGGAACAAATCCATCTATGAGCCCCATTTTTCAGCAATTTGGCCAAATTTTTAGGGTGAAAGATGACCTAACAGAGCAGGTGGCAGTAGAATATGAGGAGTTTCCTTCACCAACACCAAGGGAAGGGCATGATGAACAAATAGCAGATACTTCCTCAAGAAAACCTAGGTCTCAGAGGATCAACCAACAGTTAGGGAAAATACATGAAATGGAGATCTTAGACAGAGAGGTAAAAAGAAATAATGCAATATTAACCAAGAATAATGCTAAGTTACACAATTCTCTACTAGAAATGAGAGGGATGTATGTCCTACTGAAAAGAAGGAATCTGAGGCTAATGAGCGACAACACTAGACTTTACAGAATGATCAAACTAATGAGGTTGCAGGAGAAAAACTCAAACCCTAGCCCTCAAGCTCATCTTGCACTAGAAACCCTAGTAGAGGCAGCAGCAAGCTTGCAAGATCCCGAGGCAGCTGATAATGAGGTTGTTATTTTTCCAAACCCCATTTAGGAAGACCAAGTACCAGAGAATCGGGAGTGAAGTGTAAAAGGCTGATTAAAGGATAATAAAAAAAAAATTGTAGAAAATAGAGCTTTCGGTGGCTTAGGCGAACGCAACAACTGTTCATTAGCCACCGAAAGCAGAGCTTTCAGCAACTAACAAACCCAGTATTTTGCTTCTTTAACCACCGAAAGCAAAAAAGGGTGCAAAACCATATTTTGGCACACAGAACTAGTTTTTGCAAATACAACTATCTCAGGGATGAAATATAAAGCTGAAATTTGCTGAAAAGCACCACTGGGGGGAGTCTGTTCCATTTTTGAGGATACAATCAAGGAGAAAAGGGTCACAAACCCTACCTGTTTTTTACCAACATTAGCTTATCTATCAGATGACAGGTTACAGCTATACTTCAGTACTCACTGTAGTCATCAAAGAGTTCAATGAGTGAACAAGTGTTAGAGTTAGATAGACTATTACTTAAATTAGGGTTTTTGACCTAATTTTGCAAAAAACATTTATTTTATCTATTTTTAGTAAATCAGATCCAAATTTTTAGGATCTGAATACTTTTGTAAAGGATATAAATCCTAAGACTTATTTTGAAGCAAGGGTTTGACTTCAGGGACCTGTAGACCATTATCATTACCAAGCTTCTCATGTTATTCATGACCTAATATAAGCTCTTTTGCTATTATATGTTCAACTTCCATATCTTTTATGTTCTGTGCTTGTGCTTGAATGTCTGATTCAGGTTTATTCATGTTATTTAATATCTGATAGTTATCACCCTATTTGTATGTTGATGAGTTGAATTACAAGTACTTTTCCTTGTTGTGATTATCCATTTATGTGTAATTGCTTTTTATATAAATCTGTCAGCACAGTGAGTTCTCCATCTTTTCACCCTATCATCAAACCTCTGAACATTGGTGTAATACCTTGGTTTTGAACCCATTTGCATTAAAAAGGTACATGATATATATATTGTAATTAATCGTGGTGTGGAGCTAAAGGAAGAAGCCCCACTATCGACTTGGTTGTGTTATGTTTCGGTGATTGGAATCATTGTCGATGGTACATCGTGCTATCCGGCACCTTATAGTTTTGGCATCATGTAAATATGCACTTTAATTAAAATGAACCCAACCAGCTATGTCAATTCAACCATGATAAAAAGGGCATGATTCTCCTCAGGATAAGGGGGGGGGACTATGAACCTTGGGCTAATGGGAAAAGCAAGGTGTCAGCTGTTGAACCCATTTAGTTGTCACCCACCCTTTTGACTCACTCACCTTTCCTTGTCTCATCAGCAAACTACCACATTTAAAACTACTATTGTTAGTGGGAAGTTATTGTTGGGTAGTGGTGGGTGGTAGGATTGTCAGTCCTTGCCCACACGCACACTCCACCAGCTAGCTCATTCCCTCACGTAGAGAGCAGGGGACAATTCCATTCTCCATTCTTCCATGACTCCATTATTCCATTGGGTCTTGCTCATCCTCACGTAGACGGGGGTTCTCTCACCTTCTCACACACAGGATTCTTCATCATTTTCCTCAGGCAGAGAGCTGGAGAAACTGTTTCTCGGTCAACCACAATCTTCCTGTTTACATTTTGGGACACTGTGGATTCTTAGTGAGTCATTTTTGCCACGATAGGGCCAAGAACGACTCAGGGATCGGATTTCCATGCCCAAGCTATGAATTGCCTATTTTACTGTGTGTATGCAGTGGTTGGTCTTCGGACGGTGTTGGAGTGGGGTGAAGGCTTGTTATGATTGATAAAGCTGGTTTGTTTGGGAGCCACACAGACAGAGCTAGAGGGCTGGATTTCTTCTCCACAACCCCAGAGTAGCATTGGAAGGGGGGGGGTCAGGGCCTGAGGGACTGTGTAGCAGAGAAGGGACTAATTTCCTGGTGTTGGGTGTGTGTGGGTGTCCTAGAAGTCAGGCTAGTTCTGGTGTAGGAGTCCTTAGCTCTTAAATGAGCTCACCATCTTAGCATTCAGCTTTTCCCAGCTCCTTGATGGCCTGATAAACCCAACTGTGTCGGCTTGGTTGATTTGTGTATCCTTGGATATGTGTAAGCATGCTTGTTCCTTATTCCTTGGGGAAATCATGCCTAGCTCAGGGATGGCAGTGTTGCTAAGAGATTAAGGAGCACGTTGGCCTATGGTTGGGTGGAGCGTTGCAGCGACGTAGCTGGTTGTGGGATGAGTTCTTTATAAGATAAGTATTATTGACTATTTCATTTCTGTAATCATATTTACTATTAATGAATTATGGTGAACATGTTGAATGCTTGAATGTATGGTTTTGCTTCCGCTGTATGTTAAACAATTATGCATCTCTGCATGTTTTTACTTCCAAGCATTTCTCTTCAGTTTATATGTATGGACAAACTTCATGGGGCTAGTTTCCCGGATGTTTAGTGGTATGGTAGAATCCTCTTCGTCGGTCGAAGGGTCGGGGACGTTACAGAGTGGTATCAGAGCTCATGTTGCAGCATGGGCCTAAATGGGCCATGAAGAATCAGCTAGTAGAGGGAGGTTTCCCTCTGCCCAGAAGAAATCAAAAGAAATGAAAAATCTGAGTATGACAGGAAATTTCAACAAAATTTTCTAAGTGTTGAAAACGTCGGAAGGCTTAAGCTGAATCCCATCTCATACGTCGAAGGACTTAGCCGGAAGCTCTTCCAATGCATCGGATAGCCTAGACGGAAGTCTGCCCGACAAAAATCGCGGAATGAAAATTTTGAGATTGTCTAAGTATGAGATTGTCTAAGTCTGAGTTTGTCGGTGGAATCGGCAGTGAGGAGATGAGGGCTTCGACGGTGGGAATCCGACAGTCTCGGCTAGGTCCAGCCGAGCACAACCAACACGGAACCCAGAGGAAAATTCATGAAAAAATTTCTACGTGTTGGGATGTTTCGGAAGCCTTCAGATGAAGACCGCCGAAACGTCGGTTCATTTAGTCAAAAGACCATCCGATACAGACCATCGGCGACGATGAGGGATAGAGTAAGAGAGAGCCGACGGAGCAGCGAGGAAAGGAATTTGAAGTTGGAGCCGTAGTGTCGGCGGAGATCACCTGAAGACCGCCGAAACGTCGACAAAAATTAGTTGATGGAATAGTCGACACAGCGGCAGCAGGAAGAAGATAAAAAGAAAAATTTTGAAAATTTTTGAAGTGTGAGATCATCGGAAGTCTTTAGCTGAAGACCACCAAAACGTCGACATAGATCTCTGGAAGACCACCGACACGTCGACGAAAATTAGACGATCGAGTAGCTGACATGGCGGCGGAAGGTATATGATGAAGGAATCGATACGTCGGCAAGAAAGAGAAGACTAGATCTGATACGTCGGCTGGGTTGGCATGATTGAGCTGATCGGCGGCAAAAATAAAAGGGAACGATGAGTCGCGACAGTGACAGATGAGAAAATAAGTTGGAGCCGATGAAGTGGCTGGAAAGGAAGGAAGGCACCGCAATGGCAACAGGAAGGGCATGAGAGAGACGATGTGGTGGCGAAAGGAAAAAGAAATTTTTCTGAAAATTTTCCAAGTGCAGCAAATGTCGGGGAAATTTAGATGATCAGTCCGCCGACACGTCGAAAAACTTTAGAAGATTGGTCCATCGATACGTCAAAAGAATTTAGATGATCGGTCCGCCGATGTGTCGAAATCCCAAGGAAGATCGACCCGATACGTCAAAAAAATTTAGTGGTTTGGACAACCGATGAGCATCGAATGAAAGATGAAGATCAGACCGCCGAAGTGTCGGAAGCTTAGTAAACTAGTGACCTGATACATCGGAAGCTTAGTCAACTAGCGACCCGATACGTCGGAAGTTTAGTTGGGAAGAGACCCGATTTAACAAAGGAAAATTTTGAGTTTTCAAGCAGGATTTCTCAGTGGATTTCAGTAGCTTTTTCAGTGGGATTTTCAACAGTTCCAGTGGATTTTCAGGGCTGAAAAGGAAGAAAATTCTAGGTGGCTGAAGTTGGCATTCCAGACCAAAATACAGTTGTGTGTAAAAGTGCATAAATTTGGTGAAAATAGTCATTTTAGAAGTAGTATGATTCTCACACTCGAAGTCAGAATGGAGCATGTGGATAGGCGTTGGAAATCTTATCCAGCAGGGAACAAGGGAGAATCACCAGAGTTTGAATGAGGAGCAGAAAAGTACTAGTGGTTGTTTGAAAAAAATGTGTTGCTTTCAATATGGACAAATCTGAGAATTGCATGCCAAGAAGTAGCAAAGACCATGAAGCCGAACCAGTTGTTATGTGGAAGGGGAATTCCATGCAAGGATGAGGGACTTGAAAAGGGAAATTTCCTTAACCCCTGTCTTGCTAACTATATTTATATTTTATAAATTTTGTACATAAAATGTATGAGGATATGCTTTGCGTGCATAGGATATTACATATTGGTAAGAGTAGTGGGATCTATACATTTACAATTAACCACTAATGGTAAATATTGTGGTTGATAATTCAGTATTGGTGGCAAGACCAACGACAACATGAGCATGGCTGAATATGTTGATGATGTTGATGAATGTGACCAGAAACCCTATGGAGAAAGGGATAAGGCAACAAATCCAGGATCAAAAGTTGGTGAGCGAATTCTGCAATCTCCTGCAAGGGACCAACTAAACTAGTAACATCAAGGTTGTACATGGGAGCCATGCAGGTAATGGTTTGATTATGATAACTGCATAAGTGTTGAAAGAAGATTGGGTAGCGTTCCATTGAACTACACCCAGTAATCGTAGAATAGTATGCATTTAGATTGAAATGTATTCATATGAATGGCATACTACCATAGTGTGGTGGAACATGGAGTGTTGAAGGCAAGAGGTCTCACACCCTGTGGCTATTTAGAAGTTTACCCTACATTCATATAGAAATGTATCATTCATGTATGTGTTGTTCTGAGCTTAGTAACCCAAAGAAAGTGACTACTAGTGGTCTTGATTATAGTAGGGCATCATATATGAGGTAGTCATGGTTAGGCCATGGTATGTTTGAATGCATAGTATTCCTGAGTCAATACAAGGTAGCATTGAGTGGATATGCATTAAGAGATTTTATAAATCTTGTAGTTATGCATTGAATGAATGCATATGAAAAGTTTGAGTAAATGTTGTAAATATGCATACGTAAATATGGGTGCAAATGTTGTGATGCATTGCATGAATGCATCAAGATAGTGCATGTGTTATTATGACTAACCAATGGCTGAAATGATGAATTGATGATAATTCTAGAATCCTTTCAAGAGCTGTTATGAATGCAGAATAGTGCATGAAGAGGGTAGTCATGATCGATTGGCTGCCGGAATGCTCTATGGAAGGGCAAGGTGGTACAAATGATACACCTGTGAAGTAAGGAGTATCTAAACATTTCATTTAATTTGCATAAATGATGTGACTATACCTTGCAATTTTAGTATGATAATGATTCGTGTAAAGTAAAGGAGTTTTGGTAATATTGATGTGATTAACAGATGGAAGTGTTTGAATTCTATAATTCTGAAAATGGTTCATTGATTGTTACAGCAATGAAATGTTATATCCATGGAGACTTACAAAGTGTTTGGCTGATTGAAGTTCAGATTTCAGGTAGATTGTTTGGGGCATGGCAATGTGGGTAAGACCATGACAAAGGCCGAAATATACCATGTGAAAGAACCAAACCTCATGAGAAGAGTCTCATGGCTGTGAAAATAGTTTGTATGCAGAATGGGTTGCCAATTTGAACTTGTAAATTTCAGATTTGAGAAATTGCTGACAACTACTAATCACTATTGGCTTGCATAGAATTGTGTCTGGAAAACGTGTTGTAAGTGGATGTTCATGTTATGCTAGTAAGCATAAAATTATAATAGGCATAGTGGTGTCGCTTACAAGAAACCAACAAATGAGGATCACCTCATTGCTAAGCAAATCAATTTATGTAGTAGACAGAGTTGCAAATTCATATTGAATTTAATTACTAATGCCATTGCTTGGTTATGGAACAATCAAATTTGGATTGTATTAGTAGATAATGATTGACTGTTTGGCTACTTGATGAATGTTATAGGGGTACACATTGCAGGAAGACCATGTGTGATGGCCTACAGGAGCCAAACTTCATGGGGAGGTTTCCCCTATCTTGGAAATGGGTTTTGGGTGAAACTCCATTGGGCATTTTGGAAATGTCCCATCTACACCACATGTTTGGTAAGAAACATGAGTGACATGGTATAGATTATGTCGGTAAGACATGTGTGGGATATTGAATGTAAAAAGGATTTGGGATGGCAAACCGAGGGACTCTCAACTCGGAGAACGGAACCCCCATTCCTCGTTGACGAAGGAATACTGCATCTGCAAATGGATAAGTGTTCTGTGACCCTAGCTAAGAATATGCATGTCTAATTGTTAAATTAAATATGCAGCGCATGTTTTGATTTTATTTCCATTTTGACAAATTGCTTGAGTATGAATAAGGCCTACATGGCTCACATCGGAAAGGGGTGCACACTTTCCCGATGTTGGGTCATGAAAGGGTTTTCAATATTGATTACACCCTAGGGAGTGGATGCACTCCTGGTGTTTCAATACTTGATAGTGAATGATATAAAATATGATTACAGTTTTAGAGCAATAACTCTGATGAGTTTGCTTATATTGCTTGTGTTGTCAGGCTAAATAGATTTAGTTTGGTGTTGCACACTAAAGAGAAAAGGTAAACAGTTGTTGTGAGGGGTTGCGGTGTAAGGGTTGATGTATATAAAAGGATTTTGTGGATGTTGTGTAGATTTTGGGGATGTGATGAGGTGTTGTGAAGGTGTTGCTGAAATAGGGTTGTTATATGCCTAGGGATCCATAGTAGATCCTTGACTTAGAAATGGTCGTGGTAAAGTTTCCTTCCCAATCGGCGTGAAGGTGTACTGGCTGGACATTAATCATTTGATGTTGTGGAGCAGCCTGATTGCTGACCTAACATCCAAGTCCATAGGAAAATCCAAGGCTTGCAAAGCAAAGCGGGACCTTGTGGACCAGAGAGGAAACACACAATACAAATAAGTATTGGATTATCTTCCAGCTTCTTGCTTATGAATATACATGTGTATATGGTTTGGTTATGATATTCTAAGCTCTTGTTTAGAGATAAAAACCGATGAGAATAAACTAAACATGTGAATCTATTCAATGTTTGAATATAGGTATCGCTGGGAGCGAGGACTATGAGGGCATCCTAGGGGTGCATGTGGACATGTGACTGTCCTAAAGAGCTCAAAATGAGCAATAATGAAAAAGGTGCTAGTGGGACTGTGAAGGTCCTAAAAGCCAAGAGTTGTAGACAAACCATGTGGAGAGATTCCATGGTTGAGAAGTCTGGAATAGACCATAGACACTAAGTGTCATGGCCAAGAAGGGTTGGTCCAGCATTCACGGTGAAGTGAAAGAGGCTAAGGGCATGAAAACCACAGTGGTGGTGTGGGTTCCAAAATGGAACAAGACAAAGAGGGGGAAAAGTATTGTTGCTCTCTCTTTCCTTTTTTTGATTATATATATATATCTACATATACTTATGCATTTATCAAAACAGAAGATTGTTGAGTGCATTTATGGCTGAAAATAGAATGTGTTCATTTGTTTAAAATAAATTGTGAATGCTGGAATAGATAATTCCCTGCCCAAGAATGGACATGAATGAGCTCATGTGCCTATTGGGAAGGCATGAAAAGTATGAAAGTCTCCTCGATAAGACTTGAACTGCCATGCCAATTGGGCAATTAATTAACTCATTTTAATGCCTATATAATGCTGGTCTAACAGAATTACAATGATGCATTTCACAGGTGAGAAAAGTGAAATTCAGTTGTGCACATTGATCATGGCAGCAGACCAAAAGCTGTTGGACTTGGCAGGAAGTCTCCTTCAAACAATTTCCAGGACCCAAGAAAATCTTGGAGAGATGCTCAAGATACAGAAAAGGCAGAATGAGATGAACCACCATATTTTGCAAGACTCTATTGGTTTGCAAAAGGAGGTAAAAAGAATTCTGGGAGAAATCTGTAAGGGGAAGGAAAGTGGATCAATGATGGGGGATTCGTCCAATCGGTCCATTAAGAAACGTTCCAGGCATGAAGACTCAAAGGAAATTGTGCAAGTAAAGATGAAGCAGCCAGTGAAATGTTGGAAATGCGGAGGACATCATTGCCGTCGGAACTGCCCAACAAGGGAACATCAAGAGGGTAGCAGCCAAAAAGTTCCTAGATTTGGGGATGAGCCGAAAGCTAAGGACCAACAGGAGAAGCTTGTAGAAGCCACAGGCTTGGTCCTGGAAGTTCAAAGTAAATAATTGAACATAGGATAGATCAGCAAAATTTTGGAAATTTTGGATGTGTAAATTGTATATGTATTCCTAAGTATTGGAACACCAAGGACGGTGTTATTCCAAGGGGGAGGGGAATGTAACACCCCATTTTTTAGCCTGTTTGCATTAAAAAGGTACATGATGTATATATTGTAATTAATCGTGGTGTGGAGCTAAAGGCAAAAGCCCCACCATCGATTTGGTTGTGTTATGTTTCAGCGATTGGAATCGTTGCTGATGGTACATCGTGCTATCCGGCACCTTATAGTTTTGGCATCATGTAAATATGCACTTTAATTAAAATGAACCCAACCAGCTATGTCAATGCAACCATGATAAAAAGGGCATGATTTTCCTAAGGATAAGGGAGGGGGGACTATGAACCTTAGGCTAATGGGAAAAACAAGGTGTCAACTATTGAACCCATTTAGTTGTCACCCACCATTTTGACTCGCTCACCTTTCCTTGTATCATCATCCAACTACCACATTTAAAACTGCTGTAGTTAGTGGGCAGTTATTGTTGGGTAGTGGTGGGTGGCAGGACTGTCAGTCCTTGCCCACACGCACACTCCACCAGTAGGCTCATTCCCTCACGCAGAGAGTAGGGGACGATTCCATTCTCCATTCTTCCATGACTCCATTATTCCATTGGGTCTTGCTCATCCTCACGCAAACGGGGTTTCTCTCACCTTCTCACGCACAGGATTCTTCATCGTTTTCCTCATGCAGAGAGTTGGAGAAACCGTTTCTCGGTCAACCACAATCTTCCTGTTTACGTTTTGGGCCACTATGGATTCTTAGTGAGTCGTTTTGGCCACGATAGGGCCAAGAACGACTCAGGGATAGGATTTCCCTGCCCAAGCTATGAGTTGCCTGTTTTGCTGTGTGTATGCAGTGGTTGGTCTTCAAACGATGTTGGAGTGGGTGAAGGCTTGGTATGATTGATAAACATGGTGTGTTTGGGAGCCACATAGACAGAGCTAGAGGGTTGGCTTTCTTCTCCACAACCCTAGAGTAGCACTAGAAGGGGGGGGGTCAGGGCCTGAGGGATTGTGTAGCAGAGAAGGGATTGATTTCCTGGTGTTGGGTGTGTGTGGGTGTCCTAGAAGTCAGGCTAGTTCTGGTGTAGGAGTCCTTAGCTCTTCAATGAGCTCACCAGCTTAGCATTCATCTTTTCCCAGCTCCTTAATGGCCTGATAAACCCAACTATGTCGGCTTGGCTGATTTGTGTATCCTTGGCTATGTGTAAGCCTGCTTGTTCCTTATTCCTTGGGGAAATCATGCCCAGCTCGGGGGTGACAGTGTTGTTGATAGATTAAGGAGCATGATGGCCTATGGTTGGGTGGAGCGTTGCAGCGACGTAGCTGGTTGTGGGATGAGTTCTTTATAAGATAAGTATTCTTGACTATTTCGTTTCTGCAATCATATTTACTGTTAATGAATTATGGTGAACATGTTGAATGCTTGAATGTATGGTTTTGCTTCCACTCTATGTTAAACAGTTATGCATCTCTGCATGTTTTTACTTCCAAGAATTTTTCCTCAGTTTATATGTATGTACAAACTTCATGGGGCTAGTTTCCCGGATGTTTAGTGGTATGGTAGCGTCCTCTTCGTTGGTCAGAGGGTCGGGGACGTTACAATTGGTAGTTAGAAGCCTTATATTTTGATTTAGTTTTATGCATGTATTGAGCGTGTGAGGTCCTTTAGGTCATCTGACTTGATCCACTTAGAAAAACCATAAAAACATTTAAGTTACCAAGCATCCTCGAGCTACAACCTAGAGGAGTTTTCTGGAGTGATAACACCTCCACCTAGGCCTCCACCACTTCAATCCGCCATACAAAGGAAATCTCACAAAGATAAAGGAAAGCTTGGGAAATAGCACTATTGGTTTCTTCAAGGACAAAGGGATGCAAACTCAAGTATATAAGAAAGGGGCACAATTCCACTATAATATATTTGGCTCTCCAAAGTTCTCCTCCTCGAATGCTTCATAGTAGCTCAATATATAGCCCTTCAATAGGAAGTGAAAGGTTGAAATGGAGTGTTTCCCAACATACGAAATACCAAGGGACAAGTCCTTTGTTACTTGATGGGGGAAAGCTCCAATTTTTTTTAAGCACATTTCCCAATGTATGCGGGTGACAGTGGTGTAAGCTGTGTATATGCACTTTATAGACTTGTGACCCACGTATACATATAAAAATGTCTTTTAAGGGGTTCAACTAGAGCATTAGGGTCATATTGAGCAAAAGGGGTAAAAAGAGTCTGCATAAGGACATGGATAGCCCATGAAAGCATGATGTATCAGGTGTGACAAATCACGCTATAACACCAATATAATGAGTTCCTATTTCTTGATGACACTCTTTGTAGAAATAAAAATCCCTCCTTAAAAAAAGAAAAAGAGGTTGAGTTTAAAGGGTATTTTTACATATTGGTTTATGTTGCATTGAGTATCTAATTAGTGAGAGTTCCTAAAATCATGATTGGAATTTCCAGGACCTAATCAAAAGAACCTCCTACCCTCCATGATATGTAACATAAGGAGTGGTTCATTCAGGGACTGTTTCTCCTAACCAAATTATCTATAATGTAACAATAACAGAACATCTAATAGGAATTCCTTGGTACAAGCAATGAGTATTGAATCAATGAATGGCTATCCAAGTGTGATGAGATAATTTGTTGCAACTATTCCCTCAACTAATGCAATGATTGAGCTTGCTCAATTCTAATCACAATTAATGTACCTAACATAGAAAATTCAGGAAATGAACCACACCAAGACAGAAAAGGAACAAGTCTAATGTATTGTGTGGAAGACAAATAATCACACAACGAATCATTTTCCTTCACTAAAATCTAAATTTACAACATATAACTTAACACTTTTACCAACCAAATTCCAAACAACACAATAAATCGCTACTACAATGTTTGCTAAACCTATGACCAGCCCCACACATTTCTACCTAATATCAGATAAAAATATTTTTCCTTTTCCACTATTCTCTATTATTTTTGTAAAAAAAACACTCATACCTCGTGCCAACACTAACAAAGCAGTTCTAAAATAACTTAACATGAATTATTTTCAACAACAAATAGTATTCCACCCACCATATAAAACTCTTTAAATTTAACAAGTTTCCAAAACTATTGGAAAAATCATTATAACTTCAAATTCCAACGCCCCCATTTTCTTGGCACATCATACTCCTTTAACAGCAATTGAAATTGTTCTATATTCCAAACATCATATTCATTTTAACCACAATTGAATTCATTAACATATTCCAACTTATCATTATTTAATTGCTTTCCTCCAACTTTAATATCATTATGTTTTATTCAATAAATTCTTTTGGAGAATTATATGCTCATGCCATGGTGGGAACTCACATAATTGATTTTGATATGGTGAGAAGACAATTCGTAATAGATAAAGTAAAGCTCTAGGCTCAAGGAATATTTTATGTATTGTTCAGATTTTCTAAAGCTCAAGGCTCAAGAACTATCCCTTTCCTCAATCATGCGAACAACATAGAGAAGGGAGGAAAGATTACCTCACCCAAACTCCCAAATAGTGTATCTATATTCAGTCACCCAAACAAATAAGAAAAATAGATAAGATGTATTTTTAGCATATGTCATTGATTTTTCATATCAAGTTACTCGAATTTCACCTTTCCTTACCTGCCAAGATTTTGTTTATCCATTGTACTGTATTTAATTGAATTTAAGCTTTTATAAATAAGTGTTAATATTTCTAAAAAGTGATTGAAAATTTTTATTTACTAAATATTTTATATGAAAAAACATTTACTTGATTGTGTTGATTAAAAATATTTATTAAGATTAGAGAATTGTTAAATTTTCAAGGAATGAAAAAAGTGTATCTATATTTTGAATTAAAAAAAAACATGTCATGAAATGGTTATCATGTTTGATGTTGATGTAATTAAAAAAAAAACATGTGATGAAATGGTTATCATGTTTGATGTTGATGTAATTAA